>JAOYMU010000283.1:25296824-25307818 GCA_025802295.1 Psammodynastes pulverulentus
TAAGCCGAGGGGGTGCTTTTTCAGCACAAAAAATGTGCTGAAAAAGTCGGCTTATACTCGAGTATATACGGTAATTTTCCGATACGACCACTGAATTTTCCGTATCCTTTGCCAGTCTGCAGTAACATCAAATTCTGAAAATACTTAATTTGTTCAAAGAACCTTAAGTAGAAATTTTAAAAATTTGTTCTTTCCATTGTGGTCACTTATATCCTTTTACAGTATTTCTCATAACAGAATAAATTATTATCAAATAGATTGCATATTGATTCACATTCTTTACGTTTTAATAATTTCTCCTTTTAAAAAAGAGGTCCTTTAGGTGTTCCAACCTGCTTTGCAGCTGACAAAATTTATAATTTTTCTTGTTTTTTTTTCCCTTCGTAAAAGAACACCTGGGCATATCTTTCACCACTTGTCTTGGGAAAAGGGAAGTCTAAAATCCCTGGCTTTAATAGGCATTCCACCTTTATTTTAGTGCTTCTTCTCTACGGAATTAGGCTTAAATAGCAACATGACTTGTTCTAACGAACCATCTGAACTAACAAATGCTGTAGAAAATAACACAGCAGGCATTAGAAAATGTATTACTCTATCAGTCATGCTGTGACACAGTTTGCAGTACGCTGCAGAGTATTTGAATATTGTAGCCTTCTTGTTTAAGTTTTCTATCCTGGCCAATACATGTTTTTCATCTGCATTTATTGAAAGTGATTATGTTGAAGGGAAAGAGAAAAATACAGCAGAAAAATTCTGTCTAAAAGCAGTATGATAGGCCTGTCTATAATAATACGTGAAAGGGGCATTAAAATATAACAGTGAGAACTGTGTGGGTCAGCTTGACCAACTGGGAATATTTTCATAGCAGATGTTATATAAACATGCTACCCAATCCCTTCTGTTTCTACCATTGTAACTCTGATATGTCGCAAAACAAATGATTGTAAGTTGAGGACTACCTGCACAGTGTTTCTTAATTGTCCTACGGTTCAAGTTGTCTGAACAGGAGAGAAATACTTTATGGTTCCTGGAGTAAGGGAAGACATCTAGGACAGCAGCCCAGAAACGTTTGGGCACTAGGAACTGGTTCTGTGGACAGAGGTTTTTCTACGGATCGGAGGGGGTATGGTTTCATATGCTGCCTGCATCCCATAGATGAGGCTTCACTTGTTTGCGCGGACTGGTTTCTGGCATTCCACGGACTCGGGGTCACGGACCCCTGATATAGGATCTAAATAAATCTCCATGTACGAGTGTGCATGCATATACATGCATATATAATTAACATTTACAACTATCAGAATTCTAATGCAGTATATGACTTATACATGCCTCATTTCTGAAGACACGGATTTCTATTTTAAAAGTTACTTCTAATTCAAATGGATAGCTTCAGTGTAGTTAATAAAAGCCTTCGTTGTCCAATCATCCCAAAAGTTCCTTTTTTGCAATCTTTGGCTGCTACAACTTTAAAGGCTGGGACCTCTTAACAAGCAAAAAGGTCCCTCTTATTGGGGTTAAGTAATACCCGACCTTATAAACATCAGGAATCTAGCAAGATAAAGGGAAGTTTGTACAATGGGTACCACTAGACATTCCTCCCCTATCAAAGACTTTCAGTTATGTTCGGCTCAGAATAAAGCAAGTCTGCACTCAAGGAATAAAGCTTATCGCTAATTTAAAGAGGGTGGAGGAGAATATGAAAACTCAACATATTCATTTCATACCACAGAAATAATCATACTTGAAACACAACTCCCTCGAAACATGGAAGGACTCTTGAGAAAGAAAAAAACCAAATTTTACCCCTACATTAACTTTAGCTAAACTGCTCACTGCTTTGTTTTCTCAGTGACACAATAGCGTTTATGCCAATAACCTATTTATATAACCTGACAAGGTCTTCTGGGCTGAATGCCATAGCTTTTTTGTCCCAAACTATTTCTTTTAGGAAAAGAAGCACAGCAGGACATAAAAGGGATTCCAGCTCAAATCTATTTATTCATTGGGTTTTTATGTTCCTTTGATCCCTAGATTTTAAGCAGATAACAACAGTACCAATGAAGGAGAATATTTGTAGTTCAGGATTGAACTGTGGGGTCCCTGGTGCTCTCTGAGCCATGATGGCATGGTGGTTAGAATGCAGTATTGCAAGCTAATTCTACAACTGCCAGCAGTTCAAGTCTCACCAACTCAAGGTTGGCTCAGCCTTCCGAGGTCGATAAAATGGGGACCCAGATTGTTGGGAGCAATATGCTGATACTGTAAACTGCTTAGAGATGGCTGTAAAGCAATGTGAAGAAGTATATAAGTCCACGTGCTATTGCTATTGCTCTGAGCTTGGTTGTTTTCTTGCAGACATTTCATTACCCTGATAACATAATCAGGCCTAGTAGGGAGTAGAGTAGGTTACCTAGTTCGGGTAATGAAACATCTAGGCTCAGAGATCACCAGGATCCCTCAGATAACAACCGTGTACAATAAATAGGTTTGAAATATCCAAAAAGTCCTACATTTATACTACAGAGAAACTCAACACTGCATTTGCCATTCCATATCTCGGTGTAGCTTCCATCATTTCCTCACTCTTGATTTTTGAAGGCCCTGCTAAGAGCTAAATCTTAACTGTGTTCCAAAATAACTTCAGAAGCATGGCCAACTTTTCTGACAGAACTAAATCTGATAATAGTTGGGAGAGGAACACACACAAAATCTAAGGCATGGACCCAAGAACATTTTGTTTTTGCTGCTCTAGAAACAGAGATGGAATTCTCTGTTTTTCCAGGATGCAGAACTGGAAGCAGTCAGTCCACCCTTCTGCTTAGCACAGGAATTCAAATGATAATGAACCTGGGAAGTACAGAGTCAAAAGAGACTTGGGACAACATGGGAGCTGCAACCTTAAATTGCTAATTACAGCAAAGATACTCTCCCCCTGACATCCCAAAAAAGGATATTTTATTTATTTATTTATTTATTTATTTATTTATTCATTCATTCATTCATTCATTCATTCATTCATTCATTCATTTATTCCACCATTATTATAAATAACTCAAGGGAAGGATATACCTAATATCCCTTCCTCCTCCTATTTTCTGCACAACATCCCTGTTAGAAGAGTTGGGCTGAGAGACAGTGACTGGCCCAAAGTCACCTAGTTGGCTTGCACGTCTCAGGCAGCCTTAGAACTCACAGCCTTCCGGTTTCTAGCCTGATGCCTTAACCACTAGACCATACTGGTTATTTATTCATGGCAATTACAGTCAGATGTGTGCAAGGAAATGCAGAACAGATTCTCAAACCACTTGTGGCCAGTCAGAGTGTTCTGGCCTGAATGAGATATTAAATGAGTGGCCAGAATCTAGATCTTTGGGTTGTTTATATGTTTGTTTTACTAGGTAGGCTTGTTGAGTGAGATAAAAGCATTTGATTCTCTGCAAATTCTTCATTTTCCTTGCAGTCAATAAAGAAAATGCATTGGACAGTTTCTTTAATATTGCCACAAATTTGCAGACATAGTCACATTTCCCAAGTCATTTGTCTTGAACAAGAAAAGCTCCCTTTCTCTCTTGATAAGTATTGATTTAACTTCTTTGCTCAGTAGAGCATTTCTTGTTACTAGTATGACAAATGAATCCATCTCAGTGCAACACTTACATATTAGAACTCAATGTTCTTTCAAGTCTTGATCCCGATCAAGAGTCAAGACCCTTATGGGCCTTTGTGGCTTGAAAAACAATGATAAATTTCAATCTTCTCCAATCTGATGCTCCCCAAACTCCCAGCTCGCCCAATGTCTGGAAAGGCTGTCGAACACTAGTATAGTATATTAGTAATGTAAATAATGTTGTTAGTAATGTTTTCCAGGGAGTGAAGAAAGCCCTCCGTTACAGCCACAAGACACAACTATCCCCACACTGACTTCCTCACATGAAAAAGAAAGATTGTTTTGATTAGATCACATGAATCTATTCAACATATTTTTTCACAAATGTATCCTGTGATCTTGGCTAAGTTACTAACAAATAATATTAAATTCTAGATAAAGCCAACTGAGTAAGACAGCCCAGGATGCTGCACTAAAATCTGCAGTCACCTAAAAATATTCAACTCTCCATACTTTCCAGCAGAAAACTAGCTGTCTTCCTATTCCAGTCTGGTTTTTCTTCTTATTGTGCCTCTCCTGGGACAAAAATAAGACACCTTAAAATGTCTTCAGCATTCCAGGTTTTTAAAAATTGGAACCAGAAAAATGGAGGGAGGCACTGGAGAGCTATAGAATCTGCTCATACAGTAGAACACAGTCAGCAGTGCTTACTTTTACCTTTGAGTGCCAGGTGACACAATTGTTTTAGAAATTCTGAATCTAGTGCATTGATCCTTTTTTATATTATGCTTCCTCCCCTACCGTAAACCTTTCTACCTGACAATACAAAATATTTGTTCTTTCTCTTTTAGTTTCTCTCTGATCAGATGGAGTGAGTGATGGCAAGGTGGAAAAGTTTTGTTCAGATTATGTGGGCAACCATTAAGGAGACAGTTATAAGTGAGGATTCTCTTTTAATGGATGAAATTCTATTATACCTTTCTCCAACTAGGTGTCCTCCTGATATGTTGGATAATGTGATGCGCATGTGGGAATTATGACATGCATTCCTTAACTGTGCAAGTAGCCTTGAACATTTAAGGAACACCAGACTGGGAAGATTGACATAGTGTGTAACCACTTGTACATTATTACACAGGAAATGAAAATAAGCATTGTTTTCACCATGTGTATACTGCAGAAGCATATTATACGCAGACAGGTTGTCTCTAGTTCTCCACAGCATATGTGTAATGATACAAAAGTGTAAATCGGCTCTATGAATTATAAGAATTATCATCCAACAGGCCAATCTTTAATATGTACTACTAAAAAGGTTAACCACAAATTGTCTCGTTGCCTGTGAGGACCAAGCTATTCAGAGGAAGGAGTGAGCATAGGAAGAGAAGCAATCCTGTTCAAATTGTAAACACAGTCATCATAATATCCCAAGCCTGTGGGAAAGAATAAGTTCTGTAACCATCACCTTCTCTTTCTCCCTTCCTCCTGTATAGCTGTTTAAAAGGATGTGATATATCTGTGCACATGTATGTATCATATGTTTGGGTTTTTTTTGTTTTTTTGGTATATTTGACAGTTGACAATAAATTTGATGTTTATATTTGATTCTCTTATGGATGAATACATTAAATGTGAAGCTGATGCACTACACCAGGGGTGTCAAACTCAAGGGCCGGAGGCCAAATCTGGCCCACGAGGTGCTTAGATCTGGCCCGCAGGGCTACTCTGGAAACAACGAAGGACCGGCCCGTGGTGCCTCTGCCAGTGAAAATGGAGCTCAGGAGGATGGCCCTCCCGAGCTCCATTTTCGCTGGCAGAGGGTTGCAACAGACCGTCGCAGCTGAAAACAAAGCTTGGAAGCCCCTTTTCGCTGGCAGAATGCTGGGGCCACCACCGGCGCTCCCAACACGAGTGATGTCGAGCTGGCCACACCCACCCCATCCTATCAAGGTCAAACACAACCCTGATGCAGCCCTCAATGAAACCGAGTTTGATACACCTGCACTACACAATACAGCCATTTTTAGAGACTGGTGGAAAATATTTTTATCACTCTGTTAACAAAGAAAGAATATACATAAAACATAATTGGTCAAAGGAGTAGAAAATTTAGCAAACATTTTAATTTTAGTGTAACAATATCAATAATAAGCGAGCATAATTATAATTCACCTACAGCAGAGCTATGAAACTTGTGGCCGGCGGGCTGGATATGTCACGCGCTGGCCACGCCCCCGCCCAGTTTAGCAAAGGGGAAAAAAGTCCCAATACATCACATGACATTGCCATGACAACGCTAATTTGACACCCCTGACCTATAGTGTCAATTCATTCACCATTTCCTTACTATGTGCCAAAGCATCTTGATCAAGATTGTTCAACTTGTAGCAGATTCTTCCTGACCTGAAGCCCTCCAGATTCCATTATCTTCTGCCAGCATTGCCAAAACTGCATTTGAAATAAAAATGCCCCTGAGAATTACTTCCAATCTATTACAATTTTATACAGTTTACAAAATAAGATAATAATAAACATAAATATGCATAACCTGAAAAAGAAAATTCAGGAGAAAAAATTGTTCCCAAACTGATGGATGACCTTAATCAGTGGTCTCGTATAGTTCTTAATCAGAAGGGCAAGAGGATAATCTTTGAAACATCCCACATCGGTGAGATCTTTGTTTGAACTTTCTCTTCTGTCAACACAAATCCAACCACAGAGAAAGAAGGAAAACTACCAAGACATCATGCTTCCAGGTACTAATTCCTCCACTTGATATAGAAGAATACCATGGTTATTCAATATCATCATCTTGAAAGCCACTGCAAGATTAGATAAATTGAACCACCCTCATCCTAACTCTGCCAAAAGTCATAAACAAGCCTAACCAAAACTAGCTAATAATACTGACTCAATATTATCACTGGTCTGAAACCTGACTGAAAGCATTTAGATAATTATATTCTCCAGGGAACTCTGAAGCTGTATCCAACCCACCTTCACAAAAACTTCCTCAAATAATAGAATAGAATAGAATAGAACAGAACAGAACAGAACAGAACAGAACAGAATAGAATAGAATAGAATTGCAAAAGTTTCTTGAAAGAAGTAGATACTCAAAGAAGTAGATACTATTGCATATCACCTCCTGGCTGGCATTCTCCAGCTGAAAGAACCATTGATCTAATGCAGAAATGACTGAGTTTATCAACTCAAGCTTCTAGTCCTCAGTACTTGCAAGTTCATACTCATCTCACCTACCCAGACAACCCATCTTTCCATCATCTCAACACAACTTGCTCCAACTCCAAGAAAATAATGAGCAATTTTATTTACTGAATAACCTTGGAATTGATGCACAGTGAGAGGCCAGACCAAGAGTCAAGTCAGCACATGACTAAAACTATACGGTATTAAATGTGGCTATTATAACAGAATCTTGCAAGTTTGATTTTGCTGTGCCTTCTCCCCTTTTATACCCATGTGAATTAGGGAGATATTTGTCTGAGCTGCTTACAAATACTTTCTGCTTGGTTTGGACTTAAGCTATGTTTTTCTCCCTGTTGCTTTAGTAAGAGATCTGGCCTTTCTCAAGATTATCTTCCATACTTTCTACACTATATCAGAACAATCTCATCCAACATCTTATTGCATTTATATGGTCATCCAATTCAAAATGTTTCTTGATAGCGTACATATATTGCAAAAACAATACTTTAAAAATTAATATCATAAAATGGCAACATACTAAGATGTGCTACTACCCAACAATTGAGATTCCATTCAAATGGACCCAATCCTAAAGAAAGAGTCCAGTCTTAACTAATAACTCTTACCTTTCTGCCAGGGAGTGGAAGGTGGGGCAGAGACAGTGGTGAGATTCAAATAATTTAACAACCGGTTCTCTGCCATAATGACCAGCTGGGTAGCCATGGCTGGGTGATCATGTGACTGGGTGGAGCTCAGGTGACAGTAAGTCTGGGCGTACAACACCAGAATGTTTCCTTCCTGCCTTCCTTACAGGATTCGCCCTGTAAAGTGGAAAAAAACAAAAGGAGATTTCTTCCAACAAATGGTTCTCCAAACTGCTTAGAAAGTTAACAACTGGTTCTCATGAATAGGTGCGAACCTGTTGAATCCCATCACTGGGTAGAATAATTATTGAATGGCACATTTTAGATATGAAACATTGATATACCGTAACACGTCCTTGAGGGAGATGCGTGGTCTTGAAACACAAAATATAAACAGTGCATAAATAAATATACAGTCAGTATCTTCAAACTAAAATGTGAATTTCTATGCAATCAGCATGCCACAATATGCCATGTATGCCTATTTCCACATATAAAAAACTTGCATGTACTTGAGGGCATTGGGCTTGTGCATAGTCCACCACCATGCACATGTGCTGTGAGTACTGCTCTCTATGTATGTGCCTGTATATGAGTTGATTAACCAGTTCCCAGAAAGTACAAAGTGAGCAAATCCTGACATCAACACATGGCCACTGAGTCAGTTCAAAAGAGATGGGGAAAAGCTACTATTTCCTTTGCCTTTATTATTTGGTATTATGGCAAACTAAACTCATTTAAATTGACTACACTCTGAACCAGGGCTGTCAAATTCCTGGCTGCGGGCCGGATGCGTCACATGTTGGCCACACCCACGCCCGGTTTAGCGAAAGGGAAAAAAGTTCCGCTATGTCATATGATACTGCCATGACGACATGAGTTTGACACCCCTGTACTGGATATTACTTCCTTTTCAGGAGGCATGTTGTACCTTTAAAACACAGCTTTAAAAAGCCTTTGCTATATTTTGACATTTTCCCCCACTATAGGGTTTGGAGTGAGGTTTTTTTTAAATAATATCTTGTTGAAAAAAACTCTAAAAACTTGCATATACTTTTGTATTAACAAAAATGTGTGGCTATACTTCTGGAAGGATTTTGTTTTCTCATAAATGAATATGGTCATGATTGTTTCTTAATTTCAAAGAAACTCCAAATTTCAAAGTTCATCAGTCTTTTCTTCCTCTTCATCATTGTGAGCTCATACTTAGGTTACTGAGCTGGGAGTTCAATAGAGACCGTGAATTCAAGACGTTATTCTAAAGATTTGATCTATTTTAGCCTAAAGATAATTGGTAGCAAGGATAATTCAGTAAATGGACTTAAAATCTACTTGCTATTTGACTCGCTTTTCTGAATCTTCTTGACTGAATATTAAGGAGAAATCTGTGAACTTTCCTCACTGTCTAAAGAGACTTTGCTTGAAGGTAATTATATTTCCAACTATTGAGATCTTGTTACTTTATTTACTTCTGAGATATCATATCTGAGGAGTTTATTTTTTCACATGATGCATACTATTTAAAATGTACAGAACTCACTGACACAAGGTGTGATAATGGACAAATTTCAATGATTGTTTTGTTTCTTTTTTAAAAAAATCATATGAATAAAGATGTTCATATACTATTATTTATAATGGGTAGCTTGATTATCCAATTTGAGCCATAGTATGATCTTGATTGCAGTGATAAACCATAATATTTTGGCTTAGGACCTTGTCAGTTGAAGTCTCTCTCTCTCTCTCTCTCTCTCTCTCTCTCTCTCTCTCTCTCTCTCTCTCTCTGTGTGTGTGTGTGTGTGTGTGTGTGTATGTGTGTAAGTTTTAAAAAGAACATAAAAACCAACAGAAACTAATACAGAATAAAGAAAAGAAAGAAAGTAAGAGAAAGAAAGAAAGAAAAAACAAAAGTGCAGAAAAATGAAAAGATATAAAAAACAAAGTTTCCAATTTTCTCTGCAGCAAGTACAAGCCTGATTAGAAAGTAATCTCTTATTTTATGATTGCAAAAAAAACCCTCACTCTTTCTATTATCCAATGTTTTTTTTATCAAAACCACAAGTCATAAGTGCATTTTTTTTATTTCATGCAAAAAGATAATAGAGGATTCCCAGCCACTCATATATGTTGATACTATGCTCTCTTTCCTCTAATCAAAGCATTGCATCATCTTTGTAAGTTCCATCAACTTCACCAATTATTTCTCCATTATGGGTAATGTTGAATGTTTCCAACTTAGCATATCTTGCAGTTGTCATCTTTAAAAACAAGCTTCCCTTACTTTTCTAGCTGCCTATCCATTACTCCCAAAAGAAAATTAGATTCAATTGTATTTTAAAATCTTCTGGATCAAATTAACCACTGATATTTTTAAACACCAGGTATTATGGCTTTGTGTGAAGCCAACTTAATTATGTTTTTTCCTCCCAAGAAATCATATAAACAATGGCTTAGCACAATAGGTGAACCTAGCCTATGTTTCTGCATACAAGTTGCTGGGGTTCAACAAAAGAGAGCACTTTTTGCTTTCCTGCTTTACTTATCCCATAGCCATGGTTACCCTCTGTAGGAAATAAAGTGCTGGATTAGACTGGTTTGGCCTGATCCAGAAAAGCTCTTCTTGTAGCAATGAGCTATTCTCTTATTCCCAGCAGACAGTTGTGACTCAGTAGCTGAAAGCTGTTTATTCTGTTACATAATCCCCAATTTGGAATCTTCTGGATGTGTTAAAGAACGCTTTCCATTATCTCCTGCTAGCATAAGAACTGTAGCCAGTCCAAAGAACAACAGTTTGGGAAAAGCAGCCATGTACCACTGTTGAATGTGTCAAACCAAGAAAGGACTCAAAGGCTGATTTAAGCACTTTCCTTTACAATTCTTTCATGAGACCCTCAATCGGCCTTCTCCATCTTGGTGTCCTCCAGTTATGCTACAATAGGAAAGACTGCCAAGATTAAAAACCAGCCAACTAAACATTTAACCAAACCACTTTGCATTTCACAGAAAAACTATTTGCAGATCTTTTCAAACAGTTAAACAGCAGGCTGAGGGTTATTCATAGGGCATTTTTGAATTATTCTGAATAATGCATGAATCTAAAAATGTGACAAAGTCCATAAAGATCATAATTCCCCAAGAGAAAACAATATCAAGGAATCTCTCTGCTTCTGTTTCTCTCTTCTTGTATATTCATCCTTATGAATTTTTATGGAATAGAGTCAAACTCATGCCTGATTCTTTTGCAGAAATAAAAAAAATGTTCTTAACATTGGCTTGGTTTTTCCTTACTGTTTACAAAAAAAATGGTGAAAAATAAACTGTTGAAGCTATCCATTAATAAATTCAGGGAGAGCTATAGAATCAATTGTGATTGGAGTGGCCTATAAGCTTAATATAATATAATAATATAGTATATAATATTATTTAATATATAATACTGTAAATATATTTTTGCATCTGTTTGCCAGAAAGATGTGAATTGGAAGAAAAGATGTGAATTGGCCTGTACTTACTGGCCTTGTTTCTAATCT
>JAOYMU010000283.1:25415120-25425455 GCA_025802295.1 Psammodynastes pulverulentus
ACAAGTTCTTTTCATCTCTCTTGACAACTTCATTTGTCAGAAGGTGGAAGAACGTACAAAGGGTTGGGGGGGAGGGTCCAATATCCTGGACCCAATCCTCACAAGGAGAATTGGATGAAGAAGTAAAAGTGATCATATTATCCAAAAGAAAATAGACCTGAATATTGCCTGTCAGAAGATTGGATTTGAATAAATTTTGAAGGAAGATAGGTTGGATTCAACTCAATGGCTACAAATCTTTATAAAGTCTTCAGGAAAGCTGGTAAATTCAATGAAACCGTACACTAAAAGTGGAATTATAAAAATCCCTACAAGGAGAAATGAGATAAATCTAAACAGGCCAGCACTGATGTGAACCAAGTTTACAAAATGCTGAAGATAAAAAGGGACACACATAGGAAATTGGAGGAGAAAATACAAAGGTGAACAGAAGGTAATCAAAGGCACCATCAAGAAAGCTCTAACTCATGGGTGGCCATCTCGATTGCATCATATGACATCATGATGTTTTTTACCTTTGCGAAGTTGGGGTGGGCGTGGCCCATGGGCCACCACTTTGACACCCCTGCTCTAACTTAACAAAAACTAAAGTTTCTGACAGATTACCGAAAAAGTTTCTATAGGTATATTAGAAATAAAAGGAAGCTTAGGAAATGTGCGCCCATTGTGAAGAGCCAATGGTGAATTGTTAATGAGTGAAGACACCTGTCTTCTCTCAGACAGGGAGGATAGCCATAGCTGATCATAATTATAGTGGGGACAGAGGGAGCTTACACAAAAAGACTGGCTAATTTAATTGAATGGATGGCTCCAAGATATAGTACATTCAGAATATTGAAGAAAATAATGGAGGGGACTGCAGAACCTGTTCTCAATAATCTTTGAGAATTTCTGAGGTTTCAAAAGATTGGAGGGGAGCAAATTCATTCCTATCTCTAAAAGGGGAAAGACCTAGGAAACTTCAACACTTACAACTTGACATCCAAATTGGCTAGCTGGTCTTTGACAAGCAACATATTTCTAAGCACTTGGATAGACAAGCTATAATTAATAGAAGCCAGTATGGGATTGTTAGAAATCAATTGTGCTAGAATCTTAACTGCCTCTTCAAAACAGTTATTTGCTTAGTAGAACATATTACCAATATGTTTAGCATTCAAGGAAGAAAACTCAGACAAAAAGAACTGATACAAATAAGAGGTATTTTATGTATGTTACAACTTCCCATTCTTCTATTTTCACACAGAACTGACAATAAGATGAAATAATTATCATAACTTCCCTAATCCTACATCTGCTTTGAATTTAGAACAAGTATTATTTGTCTTACCTTAATAACAAGCAAATCAATAATTCTGGGGTCTGTAACATGGGCATTTTTCATGAAGAGCTCTCGCACCTTGTCACGCCCCTGTTTCACTGTGATCTCCAGTTGATATGTATGCACTAAACCAGAAGCAAAACAATGATCAGGAGTGAAAAATAATCCCATGTACATCAGTTGTTAACATTATCACCTTTGCTGATGAAACTAATTGACAGGTTGTTTTACTGAAAATTATGGGACATATGATCTTTTAAAGCTGCAGGAAAATCAGAAACTGCTATAGACTACAAGATTATTCTGATTTTACCACATATAACTAGATTTTCAAGCTATTAGTGCTCTTAAACAAGTGATTCTCCACAGGCAACATTCAATCCCTTGCCCCAAAATTAAATACTGTACTATACTAGATAACGTCATGTGGAAATACAGTCTACACAGGTATTTTAAAACCTCATTTTGTTATATATAGCACAGTTACTTTCATTTACTAAGCAGAAGCAAAAGTTATGTATTATTTGAGGTAATGTACCATAATATAATACAAAATCTTAAACTACAAGGCTGTTTTTTATAATTGGGATTCTCAAATAAATTATGTTGAGGATCAGTTTGATCAAAACTAGGAACTACAAATTACAAGCATACATTTGAAATCCCTGTGGCCTTCTAAATCTACATGTTAATTTTTAAAGTTTTTCTTTTCACATTGTGGCTATTTATGAAACTATAACAACGATTTCACATGTCCTGTACTATATCCTAGCATGCAGTTAATATTTACACATTTATTTCTGGATCATGATATAGTTCTATTGAGTTTCAGGCTACATTCAGAATATACTTAATACTCAATAATAACAATGAATATAAAGATGAATGAATAAGAATGAATCCTAGCAACCAAAGAAAATTGGGCAAGATAATAGAAAAACAAGATATTAATCAATAGAACACTTTGAATTATACTTATGCCATAATCCTTATCTCAAATGCATACAATCATATATGTATATATATCGTTAATTAATCATGGCTAAATAATTATCAGTGTAGTGAATGCTGCAGAATGGAAGGGGTTGTACTAGGTGACCTCTTGGGTCCATCCAACTTTATGAACCTAATCCCAAGTAACTATCTCCTCCTCATTTATGCGTCTAGTCTTCACGGCGATTTAATGTACCATTTAAATTCCATTTAAGGAATTTCCGTGAAAATGTGACACTACCCCTTTGTGATCTTCAGACCGGAGAAGTCCTGAATGAAATATAAAGACAACTCCGGTCTGCGATGCTCCTTTTCAAACCAAGTTAAACGCTTTCTGTCCCTACGACCTTGACGGCGGAGATCGCGAGCATAATCACGGCTCCTCACCAGTATTTGGGATTTCACGGTACCAAGTTCTATACAATTCTCTCACGTGCCGTTTGGCTTCAGCCAAATCCCGACTGAAAACTGGTTTTACTACGGCTCCTACAGCGGTGCCCACCACCTTCCCAGCCCCGGCAGCCGCCATGTTTCCTATTAAGCTAAACAAACCCCGCCCTCACCCTGTCCTCCGGAGAATGGCTAGTATTTTTATTGGCTAAAAATTATAACATTCACCTAAAGATGACTCACGATTGGCTAACCTCTAGTTTTTTGACTGGAAGAGAGGGCTGACTTACGGATGCTGACCAACAGCTGAACGTTGCCTAGTAGACTTGGTTCTCCTACCGATCAAATCGGAAATTGAGTATCCCGATGTGGGACGTGCGCCATACTGATTTTACGGTTCTGGGGGAAAAAAAGTAGAGATTCATGTGTGATGGAAGCGCACAAAAAGACAAAACTATTAGGACTGTGAAAATGAGCTAGATGTCTTCAAACTTTGTACAAATATGGGACATCTTTATAATTCATCAAAGATTATTATTTTCCCAGCATCCATTGTGTAGGCTGCAGCTTCTATGGTTGTTCCCTCTACTCTGGTCCATATGGTTGAATTTCAGGCACCTTGTGTCAGCCTCGAGAGGTAAACCGGATTGTCAGATTTTACATTAGCAGAATCTTACAACTCTTTCTTCCCAGTTCTCTTTACAGCCCAAGGAACTAGGGAGGATCTCTTAGGAACCCTTTGCCCTGCCCTTAGTATCGCTGTAGGCTAAGTTGTCTTTTATCAGATGTTTCCTTGGTTGCATCTCTTTATACAGTCACATCTGTATAACTTTGTGTTGTTGCGGGACACAAGGATAAACAATTTCTGGCAATTTTCCACTTTAGTGTGTGGTGGCAAAAGCTCATTGAATAAACCAAAACAATCAGAAAGATACAATTTGTTTCTTCATTAGGCTAGTAAGTTACAATTATTAATGAGTCCCTGTCAATCTTCCCAAGTAGAACAGAAAAGATGACCAGATGAGCTAATTTTACTTTATTGTAGGGCTAGTTTAACAATCTTTCAAGTGTATAAATCTACTGGCATCTTCTTTACAGACTGAAAAGCTAGCTGGGGAGGGTTTTTCTGAGCCTCTTTGTCAGCACATTATCCAGTTGCGGGCTATGCCTTGTTTGCCGATCTGACCTTTCCCTAGGCCAGTGTTTCTCAACCTTAGTCATTTTCAGATATGTGGACTTTAACTTCCAGAATACCCAGTCAGCATATGCTGGCTAGGGAATTCTGGGAGTTGAAGTCCACATGTCTTAAAATGACTAAGTTGGGAAACATTGCCCTAGACAACTTGGCTTTACCCCATCTCTCAAGGTCTTTCTCACATATCTCCCAACCAGCAAGAATTAAGAGCAAAAAGACTGGTCAAAGGATTGGAGAGGAATATGAGTAAGGGAAACTGTAAAGATATTATCTATGTCCTTGAAGAGATGCTTCTCTGCTTAGTCTTAAAATACAAATAGAAAAGGCTAGGTACTGCTCTGCAAAAACTGAGGAGATGAACTCCAAAATGCATGGAAAAGGTTTATTGGTGGCCAACCCTGTTTCAAATGTATTCTGAAAGACATTGACAGATTTTCTGTTTATGCTGAATAAATCAGCTTATTAATCATGCCCATGACAAAGAATTCCATCCAAAATGAATTGGGCCACCAATAAATGTTTTGTTTGTGTCCTTTTAGATCATTTTAGTGTAGGCTATCTGTCTAATTTTATGTTTTATCTCTTTTTGTGGGTTTTCTTCCTTTGTACACCACCCAGAGTCCATTGGAGTTCGGCAGCTACATTAATAAATGAATAAATGAATAAAAAAGTGCTACCTCTGTTTGTTTTGTCTGACAATTGTTTAAAACTGTTACTATAATATTGTCTTTCATATTCTTAACTTTCCTGAAGTCTGTCCAAGAATGTAGGATTACAGAATTCTGAGAAGCAGTATGGAAAGATACATAATTGAACAATAGTATATTACTATTAAAACAAAAGAACTCCCTTTTATCAAATGTGCAATACTGAAAACTGCATCTTAATCAGGATCAGTCTGAGAACTGCAAAAAAAGATGAACAGGTGAATGAAACCACACAAATATAAGCCAGAGAATTTCCTAGATTCCAGTGGGATAGTATGTCAAGCAAGCACCTTTCCTGCCTTTTTCAGCAGGAATATACAAAAAGAAGAAATATGGAGAACAACTTCACATGATTCTAATCAAATGGATGGAATGAATCAAAATGAGCATGGTTAGAAGGATATAATGGCTGTTCAAGAATTGGAAGACTATGAAAACTCTACTAGATCAATGTTTCATCTGATCTATCTAACCCAAAGTAATTGGTCAGATATCCATAGACAATGCAAAATAAGATATCCAAGCTTCATACTTCGTATAATATATATTAGGGTGGTAAGCATTTGCAAGGGAGGGAGGGAAAGGTGGGGAGTGATGAAATGTAGATATGATACAAGCTTCCCCAAGCATATGATGTTGCAATGCAAATGTAAAAGGGTGACATTTTCATTGGTGACATCATCATACATTATTATTTTGGTGCCATCATAGTAAGGAAAGAACCTATGTTAGTGCTCTGCAGTGCTTTGGAAATGTAATTTAGAATGTGTGCATCAGTCAAAAAATATTTGCTAAATATTTAATACAAGTTTCATTTTAATAAATTTAGTTATTAAAATTTAGTTATTAAAAAAGAAAGGAGCAAGAAAGATTTACAAACGTTGTGAGATGAGATAAAATATTTTTAGATAACAAGGATTCAACTATGCATATTAGAAAACCTTACTTCAACTTTAAAACTTTAAATCAATACTAAAATTATGTAATAATGACAGTAGTGAATATAATATGAATTTCAAATTATAAACCAAGAACAAATATTGCATTAGTTTCTGCATTAACTGAAAATTCTAGCTTTAATTAATAATTATAATTAACTTAAATTTTAAAACGTTATATGAAGAGAACCCCAAACTTCAGATGCATTACATTATCAATTTGTAGTCCAGAAATGGTTTATTTATTGAATTAAATTGTATATCTGATGTATTTTTCAAGTTTGAATTAAATTTGACTTTGGATCAGGCTCCCAATTGTTCTTTTATAGACAAGATTATATATGATATCCAATGAGAAAAACAAAGCATCCTACTACCTGTCAACATACTGTAATGGTATGTGGGAAAAACCTTGAGAGACTAGACAAAGAGATACTGTAAAGGGAACAGTGGGATAAAAAAAATAGGACAGCCTGCATCAATCTTGCCAGTCAATAATTCCCCACCCGTCCCCTTCACAGCCCAATAAACTACCAACATTGATTGCACTATAGGTTCTCCGCTACTTCTATTAATAAGGGATTTCCTATGGCTATGTTTTTAAAATTTTGATTATCTCTGAGAACTTATGCAAAAATGCTACATTTATCACCCGAACAGGCTGCAGTTTCCATGTGTGCTTATGAAGCATACACAGTTAATATTTAGTACTTATTAGCCAGGCAGCCTAATAGGCAGCCTAAGGCCATCATTCTATGCCCACTCCACCCCACTTACCTTATGTTAGGGAGAAAGAAACTGATGAAAGTTTTTCAGTATTTGGTGAGATGGAAAACAAACTCACCCATTTAGCCTCTTTAAATAAGGACAATACCATCTACTAATATTTTATTGTGGCACAATATAGATCAAGAATAATAGAGGCAACACATTTTTTGCCTATTCAAGGCCTGCCAATCTTTAATCTAAATGGAACCTATATATGGCTCGTATGGCATTTATTATGTCTGCTATTATGCCATTGGGGAATATTTCTTTTAACAACACTTACTTGCCATATCCATGGATTTGCTAATACAATACAAGCTGATTTTAAAAAGCTAGTTTACATTAAAAGTAACATTTATTAGAAGAAGCTATTTGTGAACTGCAATTTGTTCTATTCTCTTTCAAACTCTGGAAAATACAATGGGCTGATGTGGATGCAAAATGTTGCCATTACCCTAGAAAAATAGCTGAAGGGCCTTTACTTTAATTGATGATTGAAAGGTGATTATATAATAGCCTAAAACTGATGAGAATAGTATATCTGCTATAGTTACCTCTCCTTTATAAAACTGGTTAATGTGAAACTTTTTTTCAACTTGCTGCTGTCCAAATGTGTGGGACCTGATTTCCCACTTTTATTGGGAAAATGTCGTTCAGATTGAGGTGAAAGAAAGGGAGGAATCAAATAAATAGAGAAAAAAGGAGTATCAACATATTGGCAATGAAACTGAATTATCCATAGGCAGAAAGGATAAATATTTGATGTCTCATACATATTATTTTATTTGCCTATTTTCATTGTCATTACATAAAACATATATTCAAACAAAGAAAAATTATTTTGACAAGTCTGGAGACCAGTACTATAATAAAATTATTGGATATGACTTCCTAAAATCCAGCATTAGCAACAATTATACAGTCTACAGAGAACAAGACAAGAACGAGTCAGGCAAATGACACCTGCTTGTTGACATGTTTAAATTTATGGGCTGAAGCAAATGTCTCCTTTTCAAAGAAACCATTACACCTATTGAAGCTTTTAATGCTTTCTTTACTCCTTCTTTGCTAGTTTCATTGTAGATTTTCTGAAAATACAGAATAATAAAAAAGTTAGAAAGGAAAAATATTCAATAGAAAAAGATGTGGAAAGACAAGGGAAAGCGGGAGGAAAAGATTTAAGAAAGAGAATATAGTATCAAAGAAGAAATCAAGAAAAGCTATGGGGTCTTCATGAACCTGTTCCTATAATTTCAATGTATATTTGTACAAATGTAAGGTCACAAATATTACTTTTCAGAATCATTAATTTCTACCCCACAGGATTAATGGCAGTGGCAGATATGATTTTTGAACAATACACGTCCACATACTATCATTGCCTTGTAAAAGAAAAATGGTCCAAAAGATATCCCATAATTAAAAAAATAATAATATGTCAAGAGTGGGTATCTGAGAGACAACTTCATCCAGTTAAGTTATTCTGCAACCAGGTTACCTTAAGGAGAAGCAAAATTCAATTATTTTATTATCAACTTGCTCCTAAGCACTTTGTCACATTCTTCAGTTATTGAGCAAAACTTCTCAAAATCAAACTGACTGATGGATATAAAATTAACCTGTCTCTTTCCATAAGATGCCATCTGTTGCTTGCAGACCCATTTAATCTTATTTATTCTCCAAAACATCCTTTGTGGCTCAGTAAGGAAAAGGTTGGTCTACAGTGCTATACCCAAAAAAAAAAAAAAAAAGGACAAGCAAAGCCACAAGTTAAAACATGAGTGTGATGCAGCTGCTAAAAGGCCATGCTGTTTTGAAATGTATTAATAAAAGCACAGATTCAAAATCAGTTATGCCAGTCTTTCAGTCCCCACTTGGATTGTGGGGGCATCACAGTTGGAAAAGGGCAAATTTCAGCAAGTTCAAAAGGGTGGTGAATGGGGGAGTATCAAGATAGTGACAGATCTGGACTCAAAGCCCTATGAAGAATAGTTAGAAGGTCTTAATAGATTTAGCCCATGGATGAGCCAACTAACAGGGTGATATGATAGCTGTCTTCACATATCTGAAGGGTTACCACTTAAAAAGGGGATGACTTTCTTCTCGGATTCCAACTGGGGAGGAACCAGTAGATTAAAACTATATAAAAATACTCTCCGAAGGAACTTCTGACTTTATAAGCTGTCAATCAATAAAACAGCCTGCCATGCAGTGCAATGAGTTCTTCATCATGGAGGTCTGCAAGAGGGACAGTATAGTAATTTCTCAGAGGCTCCTCAATGGATCTTGCACTGAGCAGTACTTAGAACTGATCATAAATGGAAAGAAAAATGTCAATTAACAGTCTGTTTTTAGAATAGAAGAGAAACATAGATCAGATTGCTAACTGGGAAAGAGCAAGAGAATAAAGGTAAAGGTAAAGGTTCCCCTCACATATATGTGCTAGTCGTTCCTGACTCTAGGGAGCGGTGCTCATCTCCGTTTCAAAGCCAAAGAGCCAGCACTGTCTGAAGACGTCTCCGTGGTCATGTGGCCGGCATGACTAAACTTCAAAGGCGTACGGAACGCAGTTCCCTTCCCACCAAAGGCGGTCCCTATTTTTCTACTTGCATTTTTTACGTGCTTTCAAACTGCTAGGTTGGCAGAAGCTGGGACAAGTAACAGGAGCTCACCCTGTTATATTGACACTAGGATTTGAACCACTGAACTGTTGACCTTTCGACTGACAAGCTCAACATCTTAGCCACTGAGCCACCGCGTCCCACTAGCAAAAGAATACTAGAAGGCTTATTCTTTTTATTGATAACAGTGTAGATTGTGTCAGAATGTGAACATATTAAGGTTAAGGAATAGGACAGATCACCTGATTATTTTTCTGAGGAATCTAGTATAAATAACTGTAACAACTGTTAACATCTGGATTTGAAGAAATAGAATGGTTCAGATCAAAGAAAGGAGTGAGATAATGATGCACACTATCTCTATTTCGTATATGGCGAATAAACTGTAAGAAATTCAGAAAGCCAAATATTAAGAGTTTGCAATGTTAAGACATTACCACATTCCTGAAAGTAAAGAAGACTTAGAAGGATGAACATGAAATGGAAATTTAGATTAATTATTAAGAAGACAGAAGCAATGTCAACCAGCAGGCTTATTGAATGTACAGTTTACAAGACATGAAGATGGTAGATGATTTGATTTGCTTGAGCTCAAAAATAGATGGACAATGTACCAGAGAAGTAAAAATGAAAGTCATCCTAGGAAGGAAAATAAATTAACAAGACTGTGAAAGACAAAAATTTAAATGATAGAAAGGATTCTTAATTCTGTGATCTTTTTATGGCAAGGTAACTATGTAAGCTGCACACTGAGAAAGAGCAAGAGAAAGAAGATACATAGCTTTAAATTTGGAGGTCCGGAGTACTATGGACTGTAAGAAAAATAAGTTACTCCTGGACTGAATAAAAGCTAATTGCTCCTTTAGGGGCCTGAACAATGAACAGAAAGCAATACATTTTAATCATGGGACACAAGCTGTTGATGGGCTAGAGAAAATGATTATGCTTGGAAAGGTTGAAGGTAGTAGAAAACAATGGATAAAATAGACTCATTGATTGATTGATTGATTGATTGTTAATCTATCATCAAGTTAGTGTTGACTATTAGTGATTGCACAGATTATCTTTAGGTTAATCTATTCTGAACCTAGGTCTTCCAACTACCTCTGTAATTGAGCTCATACACCTTGCTACTTGTTGTCCTCTTCCGTGTACTCTTTCCACTTTTTGCCACACTAGGAATTTTAAAAGGGAGCTAGGTCTTTACATCTAAATTGAAAATATGTTAATTTGCATCTAGTCATTTTTTCTTTTTCTTTTTCTTTTCTTTTTTTTTTTTTTTAAGCATCAAAGGCACATAATTTATTATAAATTTCCTCAAAAAATTTTTTTGCATTTTCATTAGGTGCATAGATAACGACAAGCAGCAGATGTTTACCCCTTATCACAATTTCCAACATTA
>JAOYMU010000283.1:25466903-25477793 GCA_025802295.1 Psammodynastes pulverulentus
GCAAGCCGCCGAAGCTCGACGGGGAGGAAAAAGAGAGAAAAACAGAAATGAGATTGGGGGAAGAGAGAGAGAGACCCATTTCCCACAGAAGCCACAAAACCTGGGTAGGCGTGGCTGGGGTTGGGGGTCATGTGATTTGGTGGGAGTGCCACGCCCATCCAGGTTTTGTGGCTCTCGGTGTTTTCATTTATGTGGGAAACGGGTCCAAATGGCTCTTTGAGTGTTTAAGATTGCAGACCCCTGACCTAGGATTAAACTCACAGCCTCCTGTTTGTGAGGCGAGAGCTCCACCTCTAGGCCACCACAGCTGTCTTAATTAAAAATGCAAAATCACCCTAAGCAGTATTAAATAGAAATTAGTTGAAGTAAGTTCTTTGACAATCTAAAGGTATCTCCTGGCAAATAATTTGCTTTTCTTTCCAATCTTCATATCTGATCTAAACTTTATCTTATAAAATGCACTTCTTTCAGAGTTTTACCATTTGAAAGAAAAAAGTGTGGAGAAATAATGAAGATGTTTTTAATATGCCAACAACAAATGCTTCTTTGTAGTATCAGATTATTCAGACCAGTTAAGTGACTCCCACTAACTAAACTTGGCTGATCTAAGCTAAGCAGGACCAGTCCTGGCTACTATTGTGAGACCACCAAGAATTTACAGAGCTGCAAGGTAGACTAAGAAGTGAAAAAATATCTTGGAAGAAGGCAATGGCAATAATATCTATACTTTTTTGAGGAGTACAGGTAGTCCTCGACTTACAACAGTTCATTTGGTGACTGTTCAAAGCTACAGTGACACTGAAAAAAAGTGACTTATGGCCATTTTCCACTCTTACACAACCATTACAGCATCCCCATGGTCATATGATCAAAATTCAGACGCTTGGAAACTGACTCATACTTACGATGGTTGCAGTGTCCTGAGGTCATGTGATCACTATTGTGACCTTCTGACAAGCAAAGTCAATGGGGAAACCAGATTCACCTAACAACTGTGTTAATATGGTAACTTAACAACTGCAATGATTCACTTAACAATTATGGCAAGAAAGGTCATAAAATGGGGCAAAACTCACTTATCTCACTTAGATCTCACAGAAATTTTGAGTTCAACTGTGGTTGTAAGATGAGGATTACCTGTACAGTATCACATGGTCATATCATTATTATTTTATCACAGGAACAAAAATTCAACATGTCCAAAAAGGAAATGTTATCTTTTACAAGCATTAAACCCAGCAATATCATTTGTTTAAGGAAATGTATAGCCTAATAAGAGTACAATAATCACAATACAATAAAATGATTCCATGAATTTCAACCCAAAATAATTCTGAATAATGTAAAATTGTGAGATTGGCTCATATAAACAATCCATAAAATTACAGTGGCACAAATGTTTAAGACATGGCAAAAGAAGAAAATTAGAATGCAATAAATATCAATACAATTGTAAAAGACACATTTGATCACTGATATATAGTACTCACCATCTCTTTAGCTATTTCCACAGCTTCTTGCAGCCCATAAAGCCTGCCACAGACTAGGTAAATCCCATTGGCCCAGAGAATACAGCCCTCATGGACCCAAAATTCATTGCTATCAAGAGGTAGTTCAGGAATTTGTAGCTCCAACTCAGGACCACCTTCAGAAGTAGGTACAGGGGGTTTAGAGTCTGAAGAAGTATTTTCACCAATACTGCCACCCTCAGTGGTTGCTTTTTTACAAGCAGTGCCTCTTGAAAGTGACCGAGAAGCCCCAGCACAGTCCTCAGAGCGATGTCGTCTTTTAAAACGTGGGTGGGCAGCCAGGCTTCTCTGTTCTTTTTGCTCTTGCTCCTCCTCTTCCTCCTCTGTGTCAGTCTTGGAACCATTAGAAAGACTTTTATGTCGTACTTTGATCTTGTTTTGCATCTCTGTGGACTTCTTAGGAGGGGGGTTCTTAGGCAGTGTGGCTGCATAATCTTGTGGATAGAAAGGTCCAAAGAGATCACCCATGTTGCGGTAGCTGGCCCATTTGCCACAAAGACAACAGACAAGATGGCCCATAACAGATGACTCTGTTACAACAGGACCTTGTAGCATAAAAGAGGAAGTAGGTAGTACTTTACTCTCAGCGTTGCTAGGAGGTGGCGTTGATGACCTCTGTCCTTTTCGACCCCTCATCAATTTATTCTGCTCTTCTTCTTCTGCATTAATTATTGTGCATACAGCACCTAGCTCACATTTGTTTACCACATGAATGTAAGGGAAAAAAGATTTATTCCTAGTATCAGTTTTATCAAGAGACTGAATAGCATATTTTAGTTTGATTTCTGGTTCTTGAGGCTCCACAATGAGAGCAGCTCGTCTTGGTTTCCGTTTTCGTGGCTGTGCTGTAGTTTTCCTCCTCTCTCTTCGCTGTCTCTTAGGTTTTGGTTCACCGTCTACTGCCTCCTCCGATAGCTGCACTGCTTCTGGCACTAATGGAAGCGGTAATTGTTGCGGCTTCTTTTGCTTGTTTACACTACCGATAGGTCTTCCCTTTTTCTTACCAGAGGGGAAATATCCCTTAGGAGGAAAGGGATCTGACTTGGGTGTCATAATGGCACCTCCATCTTTTTCTTCTGGCTTTACACTTGTTTCAGAAGTCAAAATATTGGTTGGCAGAATTGATTTTGATTCAGAAAAATTTACAGATCCATCTATTCTTATTTGAACAGATTTCTGCGAAGTTGCTGGAATCAAGACAGCCACTGAACCATCCTTGCCAACTGTGGCATGTTCAGAAACCTCTTTTTTCACAATGTCATCTCTATCGTCATGCCAATCTTCAGAAGATATTGTCCGAGAAATTTCATTGGTCAGTACTTGATTTTCTCGATCTAACACTTCTACTTTTATATTTTCTTCTCCTATTTCATGATTGGCAACATTCCCACTCTCTGGACGGCCAATCTTCAGAGACAGAATGTCATCAAGAGTGACTGCATCTGCACCAGCCTCAGCACAATTTGAAGATGCACTCCTCCTAACACTGGGAGAAGTGATTTTTTGAACAATAGCTTCCAACTTTAATCCACGACCCTTTCGTGGGGGAAGAATTTTTGTTTTAGCTGGGCTTGTAATGGAAACACCAGAACAGTTTCGATTATCAGGACTTGGAAGATTCCTAGATGATTCTCCTTTTGAGAATGATCTGCCAATATCTTGGTTTTGAGAGGAATGGGCATAAGAATTGAGAGTTTTATCAACTCCATCCTTTGATGAAGGGAGTATGCGTCCTTTGTCATCAATCCCACTAGTCTTCATTTCCTGCAACTGCCTCTTGCTTGGAATAGGAGAAATGAATGAGCGGACTCGCCTTCTCATTATTAAAGGATTTTGAGGAGATTGATCTTCTTGGCCAGGAATTCTTACCATGGCATTAGCAGATTTAAGTACATCACCAACATCATCTCGCCTATGTGTATCACTATTTTGTGAAATAAATCTCTTCTGACTTGTTGTCCCTAGAGAGCCAGTGTTCTTTCCAGGGGTTAACTGACGGGAAAGATCCCAACCTGATTCATGTTGCTGAATCTTTTGATTCATGTGTTTAATTTCCACACATTTATTCTGATGAGTGCTTTCACCTCCCAACAAACAACGGCTGGATTCTTGGCACCCCATGTCATGATAAGAACCAGAATGGAGATACATCATTCCATCCTTGTCATTTTTTAAAGGACTCCTGACTCTATCTAAGAATTGTTGCTGTCTTGGGCTCTTTCTAGCTGTTTCCTGCCTATGTTGAGCTGCAGCAATCACACCCTGAGCAGAGCTGCTACTCCAATCTTTATAGTCCTCTTGTTGTTGATGGTATAACTGTCTTTTATAGTGATACTGGGAATTCAGTCCTTGGTTAGGATCACCATAAACGTGGGATCGGGAATTACCATGATATGCTGAAGCCAAAGATGAACTTTCGGAATTTGAAGAGAAAGAAGTATGTAAGGAACTCCGGTTGATCCTGTCAGAAAGCACCATATGTGGATTCATCTGGTGAAGATCTGTCCCTGGACCTCTGTTTCTTCCAGGTGACATCTTTAACTTATCTGCCAGATCATGAAATTGAGAGGGAGATTTACCTCTCATTCCTTCCCGGCTGCTTCCTATTCTGCTGGGTCCTCGTCTCATCTGTGTTGTTCTGCTATCCTGTTGTAGCAGGTAGTCTGATGCAGATTCAAGTGTTGCAGCTCCAGGGCTAGCATTCCCTCGGTAAGATTCATGTTTAAAACTGGCATGGTGACAATGATCTCCCGATTTTTTGTTGTTGATGTTGGCAGAGGTCTTAGGTTCAAAATCCTCCTCCTTAATCTGCCCACTGTGAGACTTTAGTTTGGCTTCTATGGCTACGAGGCCACCAGGAAGGATGACTGACTGATTTAAACCAGAAGTCAGACGGTCACTTCTTCCACTCCTGCCATCAGTATTCATATGCCCTCCAGCATGTGGCCCAGAATCTCTAGCAATCTGCCTCAACGGTGATATATCACAAATAACTGATCTTCTCTCAGAGACTCCTCCAGCTTCATGAGCTGTAGAATCTAAATCAAACTTTCTAGGTATAGGAAAATCTACCAAATTTATCTGTTTCATCTCAGCTGTACTGCTACTTAATTTTCTATCCCAGTGTCCCCAGTGTGAACCTTCCATAAGAGATCCAATACTTTTATTTAAAAGGCCTCTGTTACTTAGTTCATTTGTTTGATTAACCAGAACATTGGGTCTCATGCTACTTTCTAAACTTCCACTGATTCCATGCTGATCTTGGGCATTTCTAGAATATCTCCTGTCAGGATGATGGTGATAGCCTTGCAGAACTTCCTGCAATAGACTGGGAAATTTTTCATTCCTGCCTTTTCGCTCACTATGCACTGAAAACTCCCCTTTATCCTGACCTGAAGGATATTGTGAAAAGGTACCAGAAGTTCTTTGCATATTAACCGCAATACTATCTTTGAAGCTGTACCTCAAACTACCAGGGGATTTAGAAGGCTCTGTTCTGCTTGAGAAACTTGAGGCAATAGCAGCATGACCAGGTGGATTGTTTCCATCTTCATTATGATTAGTGCTGCTGTCCCCAATTCTGCTTCCTTTATTTCCACCTTGTGACTCTTGCTGAGCTCCTACAAGACCAGTCTCTTTCACTGCAGAGGCAGAAGGCAGTGCTTGAGCACTTGTAGAAGCATCATCTTGTTGGGATTTATCTTGTCCACTTGATTTTTCCACTCTTCCTGACATAGCTTCTCTGGACACTATCACGCCAACTGTCTTTTCATTGATCTTTGGGGGGACCTCCACAGAAATCAAGGCTTCTTTTCCATCAGGAGGGGAGGCCGCTTCTTCCTCAACGGCAGAGCTGGTAGCAATTTTTGCAGGTTCATTTTGAGATGGCAGTGCTGGTGATGACTGAGATTTCTCTAAATTACCTCCCTTATAAGTGGTGTCAGAGCTGGTGCTCTGACCACTCAATTGTCTCACCCTTTCTCCTTGATCTTCTGAACTACTGGAACAGCCACCATCAATGGACTCTGCTAGTGGAGACTTAAGTTGTTCTTCTGCCTGAGAGGAGCCTTCTGAGTTTGTGCAGCTCTCTGGTTTTTTTGATGATTTTTTTGAGTTTTTCTTCTGAGGCACCAAAGCATCTGAGAGTAACATGTGCTGAACTGTATTGGGAAGATTAGCTACTTGACTACTCAGGGCACTTAAACTGCTTAGTCCCGGATCTGTAAGTCTTTTTTCTTGCAAGCCTTCAAGCCCAAATCCTTTGAATCCTGCACCCTGAGCACTGGGGCTGGGCATCATGGATGGTGTTGGACTAAGCTGAGGCATCATTTGTAAAATGCGGTTTCTAGATGCTACTGGAATGTTGCTTTGTCCACACTGAAGGTTCTCACTACTTGGCATGAGAGGAGATGGTGTGGAACTGCAGCTTGGAGATTGAACCACAGAGGCAGCTGGTGACGGGTTAGATATAGGACTAAAATTCTGGTGGAATTGCATGGGTGATCTTACAGGGACATCAGCTTGATTATACTGCCCCACCTGACTTTGAAGAGACAATTTGGAAGCAGTATTTGAATACTGCATTACATGTTGTGAAGGAGTCTGCTGTTGTTGTGCCTGTTGTCCCTGTCCTTGTGCCTGTTGATTCCCTTGGGTCAACTTTGACTGCTCAAAGTTTTTCATTGGCTGTGTCTGAAAGCTATAATTTGACTGAGTCCCGTATGCTTGTGCACTTGAACCAACAGCATGTCCTTCATACTGTGAACCAGTATTCACAGTATAATTACCATCATAGTTCTGTCCAGATTGACCAAAACGTTGAGGAGAAGGAAATGAAGAAGAGGAAGAAACAGGAGGCTGATAGTGCTGACTATACTGACCTATTCTTAATGGATAGCTAGAAGTAGATGAAGGCAGATTTGAAGGGCGTTGAATTGACTGCAAATGAGGTGTGTTAGAGGCAGATTGGTTAGAGGCCTGTGGTAAAGGCTGATGAGATTGATAGAGCTGCTGTCTCATTTGCTGCACTTGTTGCTGTTGTTGGCTAGATGCCGGCTGCTGGTACTGAGCAGTGCCAGGGGAGAAAGGACCAGTATAGTCCTGCTGATAATGTGTTACTCCACTAAGTGATGAGTGTTGAGTTTGAAACTGGTTCACGTGACTTTCACTTCCATACTGACTCCCAAAGCTGCTGCCTTGGGGTGGTCCATAGCTCTGTACTGGTCCAGAAGGCCTACGCTGAGGAAGCTGTTGTCCTCCTGCTGCTGCAGAATCCTTGCTGGAAGCCATATAATAGAATTCTCCTGCTTCTTTTCTGAAACCTTGATAACTCTGATGTCCAGAGCTTTCACTACCCATAGATGCAGAGTTTCCTGTTGTTTCACGGCGTCCACTAGTGCTGCCACCTCCTCCAAAGCTCTGAAACATCTGAGCTTGCTGGCGACTGCTAAATTCCTCTAGTCGGGATGCACCATGTACTTCCTGTGGGTAGTTCTGTTGGTTTCCGTGGTAACTGCTCTGCTCCCGAAAGGACTGCATGCTGTTCAGCTGCAGATTGACAGCTTAACAGCCTGCCTGAAAGAGAAAAAAGATAAATAAATGAGCAAAACAGTTCACGTCCCTCAAGTCACAGAAATATACATATTATCAACTAACTGACCTAGTATTGTTTTTCCCTCAGGAAACTAAGAGCATGAATTTCTGCTATGGAAACAGAATAGGATGACAATGACTGTATTTTATAAGAACATTTTAGAAGATTGTTTTTATTAGTTATTTTCCACCTATGCCATGTTAGAACTGCTGTGACAGATATCAGAATGAACCCAGCCCCAACAGCAATTCTATATTGCTTACAATAATATATCACAGCAGAGGATATTTGAACTGGAAAAACTTTGAAATAGTTTTAAAATATTTATCTGGTTTGAAAACACAAATATTTATGATGTGAAAAATATAGAATGTACATCATATTAATCAAGAAGCAAATACCATGTTCTATGAAATGAATTACAGCTCCAGAAAAATAATCACCAAGTTGAGCATAACTTAAAATTACAAGTAAGACATCACCAATGGTGCTTTTGGATTTTATGAAAGATTCCTATATTCCCATTTTTTCACTGTCCCAAAATTCAAATAATTTCACATAAACAGCAATATTAATATTTGTACACATTCATGCACCTAGCATAATTAAAGATCTGAATATAAAAGGTGGAGCACATAAACCAAATTTCAATTTAAGCAAAACAAGATCTGACAAAATGGAATAATTTACAAATATCATTATTAGGCCGAATAGCGACGATTAAAATGTCAATCCTTCCTAAAGTGTTATTTTTCTTTCAAACGATACCAATAAATTGGGACAAGAAATTTTTTTTAGAATTGGACAAATTAATTTCAAAGTTTGTATGGGCGGGGAAAAAACCCAGAATTAAAAAGATCTCAATGCAAGATAGCAGAAGCAGGGGGGGTATGGGTTTGCCAAATTGGGAACGATATTATGAAGCGACGATTTTGGCTTGGATTAGGGACTGGATTACGCTTAGTAATAAAAGACTACTGGCTTTGGAAGGGCATGACTTGCAAACCGGATGGCATGCCTTCCTATGGGATGAAAAAAAACAAGAATATTTCTCTAGGCATTATGTCAGAGATATTTTGCTTAAGGTATGGAAGAAGGTCAGAAAGAAACAATACGTTAAGATCCCAATTTGGTTGTCAACTATGGAGGCGATGGTGCATCCCAATACGCTGGATAAAAATAAAATGGTTAGTTACAAAGAATTATTAGAGAAAAATGGAAATTTAAAGTCGAAACAAAAATTACAGGACGAGGGTATCAATATGGATTGGTGGGTATACCTACAAATCCAAAGCAGATATAAAAAAGACAAGGACCAATTCGGAATCCACTTAGAATTACAACCATTAGACAAAATTTTATTGGGAACAGAGGGGAAATTTGTATCGAAAATGTACAACTATCTTTTACAAATGGACATGGACAAGGAAAGAGTAAAGGGATGCATGATCGCCTGGGGTAGAAATTTTGGACATGATATTGACATAACAGATTGGGAGATAATATGGAATAAGAACTATACTATGACCAAATCCTCAGCTTATAAAGAAAATATGCAGAAGATGTTCTATAGATGGCATATGTCTCCGACGAAATTAGCCAAAATGCGTCCCGACATAAGTCCGGCTTGCTGGAAATGCAAAGGAAGCCAGGGATCCTTTTATCATATGTGGTGGACCTGTGGGGAAGCCCAGAAATTCTGGAGGAAAATTTGGATATGGGCTCAAAACATTATCGAAGAAACCATAGATTACAAACCAGAAAGCTTTCTATTGGGTATCATAAAAAAGAACTATAGTAAAGAAAATAAGATTCTATTATTACATTTATTTACGGCGGCTAGACTGACCTATGCACAATATTGGAAAAGTAAAGAATCCCCAAAAGATGAAGAGGTGATACAAAAGATTCTCTTATGTGCGGAAATGAACAAACTAACATTTGAACTCCAAGATAAAAAAGACTCAGATCACTACAAAGTATGGAACAAATGGTATAATTGGTTACAGTCTAGATACGGAAAAAAGAGATAGATAAGTCAGGTTATGAGAAATGTATTGTATGTAAATGTAGAGAATAATTGAAATATAACGACAACTGAAATGAATTACCACTATAGAAATTTTAAAATAGGATTATCACAGTTTTATTGCATAACATAGATTTATATGATTTTCAAGTATGTTTTTGTCTTTATATGTTTGTTTGTCTTATATGTATGTTTTTGTCTTTTTATACTGAGAAAACGCTAATAAACTCTTTAAAAAAAAGGAATGTGTAGGTGAGTTCTTAGATGTATAACAATACATACAGTGGTTAGAGAGATAATATATTTTGTCCCTAGTATGCTGAGGAAATGGCCTTCTAGGCAGGTAAGTAGTGTTATGCCAAACATTTGTCGGAAACACTATAAAGACTGCTGTAAGCATAATCTATTCATTTTTTATTGTCATTCCCTCCCCCCACCCTGAAGTAAATTCTTACAGTTATTTAGCTAATGTACTGGACTTTTAAAATATTGAGGTCCTATGTTGACACAACTAATATCATTAGGGTTTGTTTCCAAATAAACATGAAACAGGCTTAGCCCCATGCTTTTCTCAAACAGAAGTAATTTTTTTTAATCATTCCTTTTGATTTAGACCGCAACCCCCACAGGCATTTCTGAGAGCAAAGGAGTTTACTGTATGCTGGTTTTCTTTCTATATTTTATTTCAATTTGTATTTCCTCAAAATGTTATGGATACCGTTATTCGGGAGTGGAAAATCAATACTCTGCTTTAAAGCATTTGTGCTGGAAGTCATGTTCTTTGCTAGAAGTACAATCATGAATTTTATATAGATTGAACTATTTCTCCAGAATATTTAAACCTGGATGTTCACTTTTCCACATCACTCTTATATTCTGGCATTTTAAAATCCATTTTCAGTTCCACAACATCCTTTTCCATATCACTTTATAATCTGACATTTTAAAAACTCCAAATTCACAATCAGATCAATCTCAGTTTTTATTTTATCTAATAAAATGTAATATCCTTCTATATCCTTTGCTATAGTAGCACGCAAACTTTTAAGTAACTTTTGAGTAAACTTGTAACTTCTGAGTAAATTGTTCCCAAGCAGCCTTAATTTCTTTTACAGTTAGTGTTGCTCCATTGTATTAATGAGTCTACTCTCCTTTAAGAGCAAAGGAGTTTGTTCCCTCTGGTTCCCTGTAACCAGACTCTTATCATCTGTTTATTTTCCAATCATAAAAGCTTTCCCACAGGGTTTTTTTCAGTATCAAATATTTCATATATTGTTTTATAAATTTGAAACCTTCATAGTAAATATTCTTTCAAATCCAGCCAGCCCCTTAATTTTCCAAAATCAAATTCCAGATCCCATTTTGCTGATTTCCAAACATTACAGTTTCTCTTATTAAACTTACTTAGAGATTAAGGGTGAAAGAAACCTCTCCCAGTGTAATGCAGCTTGTCTTTCAGAAGGTTTTTACCCCCAAAAAGTCAATTATAAGCAACTTTCTAAAGTAACTAAGAGAGGAAGTATGCAAAGTCAGTATCTCTTTGAAAGGCATTGAGTGTGGCTTAGGTAAAGTGACCAGATTTAAGCTTTGGTAAAGCGGGACACCATTGACGGGGGGGAGGAGGCGCACATGCGCAGCAGGTGCAGGCCAGTAGGTGCATGCATGCACAGAAGGGTGGGGGAGCGTGTGCGCGTGCATGCGCAGAAGGGTGGGGGAACTGTGCACATGCGCAGAAGGGT
>JAOYMU010000283.1:25517388-25530971 GCA_025802295.1 Psammodynastes pulverulentus
GATGCAATCTGGTCAGCTATGTATGCAGACCTAGCTGTCCTTATTGCCACTAGGTAGGTCCCAATATGGACTCTCACCCGTGTTTCCTCCTCTTCTTCTTCCTCCTCCTCTGAAGATGATGAGGTTGATGTGGAGCCAGAAGAAAGAACTGCCTCAGGGGCCTTAGAACGAGTACGCTGGACTTTAGTTTTGCCCTTTGAGGGGATCTGTGTTACTTTCGCTGGTTTTGCCTTTTTTCTCTGCTGTAATCCAGCCTCATATCCCCTCCTCATTGCCTCTGCCATCACGGCTGGCTGGTCTGAAGGCCTTATCTCCGTAGCTCCCTTGTTAAGGGGACCTTCCGGGCACTCCTCCGAGGCCCGCTGAGGCCTGGCTTGTTGTCTAGGGGGTGATAGCCCCGATGCTTCCCCACTCATGGAGGGTCCCGGTAATTCCTCCTCTGGCTCACTTACTTCCAGGGACCCTTGTTCCACCATTTCTTCAAAACTTCTCTTAGACCCTCTAGGGGAAGATAGGCTCAAGAATTCCTTGCTGGTCCCAGGTATGGCGTCCTGCAGGATTATAGGAGCCTGTGATCTGGCCCTTTCCGCCTCTCTAGCCCTTTTCTCTGCTTGCTTTTCCAGAGCCTTCTGGAAATGCAGCTCTGCCTTCTCCTGGGCCTTTGTGACCCTTGTCTGTGTAATGGCCTTCTCTTTGAGCTTAGCAGCCCTCTCTTTAGTGGCCCTCTTAGTCTTGGCCTTCTCAGACACCTCCTTGAGAGGAGGTATTACGTCCATAATTAATACTGTCTTTTCCTTTCCCTCTGCAGATCTCTACCCGTGAGGCTGGAAGACTCCGGAGTTAATTAGCTGCTACGCCGGTCAGCAATGCACAGCTCCGCCCCCCGACCTACTTACAAGCCTCTTCGTTACCTTCCGGTAAGTTTTTGCCTGCTGTGAGGGAATCAGGGGGCTATTTGAGGAGGCTATAGTCTCCTGCCAAGCTTCCCCAAACGGCTCGTTAAAAGCGATGCGATCTAGCATGTCTCGTCGCCAACTTGCTCCGCTTCGCACACTCAATTGTGACCGAAACTGAAAGCAGCCTCGGCGCGCTCTACGGCGCATGTCCGAGTTTCCCCCTTTGGCGCCTATGGATGACGTGGCTTCCTCGTCCATCCTTTCTGCGCGCCCAATTTTGAATCCAGCTGGCCGTTCCGTACCTTGCTGCCCTTACCGCCTCGTTTCAAACAGGCTGGAAATAGGCATATCTGCCGGCCCTTCGATGCGCCCAGCTCTCCGACTTGTAATCCAGTCGGGCATCCGGGATCCTCCCCGAGTGCATCGGCAGCTATCCTTACTGCTTACCGCAGTTCCGGCAACCTGCTTCATTGTTAGGGGCTTTTATCAGACTTAATATTCCCCGCTAAGCGCCAAGGCTTCTTATCTGGAAGCTGGTCGCTTCTAGCGGCTGTCTGGGCTCCAACTCCTCCGTTAGCCCTCGGGCAGTGCTCTCTTGCCCACACGCTCACCTTTCGGTATCCAACATGGTGACTGCTGTATAGTTGGCTTTTGCCACTTCAGCATAGCTTCGCAACTCTCCGATGCACAGCGGTATCAAGCCTTGGGCTTTTCACGCTGTGTTATACCTTCATTTACATAATAAATTAAAATAAAAAATACTAAATTAATAAATCCTACCAAAGTAACCACACTCACAATCCGATCTGGAAGAAGGGATTGATACATCTATTCGTAGCAATAGACAGAGTCGAACTGGGGGATGATTGACAGGAGGCATGTCCTCAGTTTCCACACTCTGTCTAGAGCTATGAATGGAGAGAGTCAACCCCACGCTTCCTGGATCCCATCGGAACACTCTGGAGAAGATATTAAATATTCCCACCTTCTTGTGGGCTAATAGGGTATTAATACTTTAAATCAGTTTATGTCAATCACGTTTTTAAAACACTTGAGTTATAGCTAAATGAATTTGGATTGTTCTAAAACTGCAGAATAGTATCATTAATTAAAATATCTTTTGATTTTAAAATTTCAGTCCAGATATATTAGTAATTGCTAAAATTTTTGATTTACTGTCACCATTGAAATATGGTGCTAAGTTTACAGCATTTTTAAAAGCAGTTAAAAGGTATTGTAAACATGGATATAAATTATTTGCAAGAACACTGAAAGAAAGAGTTAAAATGCCTCTTATTAAAAATTAAGTGATTACATATGAATTTTATTAACATTTTTTCATGTTTATTACCCACTTTAGCAAGTGTTTAAAAAGGATTGTCTTTCAAATTCATTACACTGAGAGAATACTGTAAACTGGAATATGCTTATTCATATGATATGAACCTGCTCCACTATTGTTTTATCTGTAAACTTAATATGTTTTGGAAAGAATAATATGATTGAAATAAATGAATGTGAATTATACAGCAAAAATTTGGAACACGTTAATATATGATGAACTATGGATTCATTGACTCTGAAGTCTACTAAAAAAGAAAACTCTTTACAATGGAAAAAGTACCATTATGATTTTACAATTCTCATTTAATGATACCAGTATGTATTTGCTTTATCAACCCACCCAAAAAAACTTGATCACTATTATTCTGTGTGTTCAAGGTTTAATGCTTTGTTTAAAAAAAAAGCAAACCACAAAAAGTATGTATGTGCATGTATACATTCTCATACACATCTAAGCACACTTATAAGATTCATTTTTAGATACATATATAATTTATTTATTGACTCTATATGCCCCAATCTAGCACATAATGTAGTATAAAATGCACTTGCTTCTTTTACTTTTTATTTCCTTTTTCCTTTCTCTTTTTCTTTCTTTTTCCATATAAAAACAATAAAAATAAACAAAAATAAAAAACAAGCAATAAAAGTTAAATATTACTATAAAATAAAATGCACACAGAAAACATTCATATATGGAAATCTCACTCTCACAGTAGGTATATTACTGTTGGATTCTTGCAGTTGTTTTTATTTGGAACCAGGAAACATAATACACATATGGTCTATCAGTTTAAGTCACTTAGATGAGAAAAGGGGAAAATGGTCAAAAGAGATGGAAGTTACAATTACCACAACGTATTAGCATCAGTGTGAGAACATATTAAGATGTCGAATAATTGGATATGAAAGTAGATCATGAAAATATACAAGAAGTACAACAACCGATGAAAACATAAGGATGTAATATTATTATTTGAAAAGGATATAAGGTTATCCTTTTATTTAACCAAAGTTAATAATGAATAGGTAACTGGAAATGAAAGAGCCACTGAGAAATTAACATCAGAGTTTAATTCCATGTTTAGACTTCCATGATGTAATGTGAGCACTGAATCAGAATGATTGCCTGCTCCCTCTTTTGCCTTTATCATTGGTTCTTTCCTTAACAGTAATCCAGTAAAATACCTGAATCTGTCATGTAGGTCAGCCCTCTATTGATAAACCATACATATTTTCCATGTTTGAATTATCAGATCCATTTCCTTTCTAGGCAATGAATATTGCTGAATAAAAATGTAATCTTGCCTCTCATTTCAAAAATCTAATGAACACTGAAGACATTTAAGAATCTATCTCTATATCAATAGATACAGTGCATAGATAATTATATATTTATAGATGTAGGAACATTCACAGACACATATATTAACATTTCTAGATTGTTTATTTCTAAAAATACAGTGGGCATTAAAGTTGGGTAGCAACTCTATGATAGAATTGTGCTTGGAAAATTTTCCAAACAGCTGTTTGATTGAGTGGTGTAAATTTCTTTCAGATCATATATCAATACTTTGCGAGCTCATCATTCCTTTCCTTTTACTGTCACACTATTCAATCCCTTTTGCAATTAACACACTGCTTAACTTAAAGTAAGTTTAATGTAAATTCACTGCAGCAATGTCTGTTAAACCTACAGTATATAAATTCAACAGCAGCTCAAGGAGCAAGTTTCAGGGTACCTCTTAGGCAAATGTTCTACTGGTACCTGCCCCACTTTCTTCCTTATATATAAGTTCTCAGTTAACATAGGCATAAACATATTCATGCACAGAAAACAAAATAAACCCACTTATAATAAAATATGAAATATAGAAATCCTAATTTCAGGAACATAGTGCTCACTTTTCTCTAATACAATGCTAGATACATATCTGATGCTATATCTACGGCACCACTCAACTATTTTAGAAGCAATAATATTTTTTTGGCATCCTTTTACTCATTCACAGGACCCTCCATTTGGTTAGCTTAACTGCTATTAAAGAAATAACATAATTTCTCTAAACAGGAACCTTTGGCTTATAGTTACTTCTCTATGTACCAGTAATCTGATTGTATACAGGATTGAAATCCAAATTAGTCACTTTTGGAGATCAAATCACATACTCAATGTTTACACATTGCCATTAATCATTTGCTGAAAGATGGCGTTCTCTGACTCCAAACTCACAGAAATCAGAAATCATAGGAAATAGTCTGCATTTAAAAAGAGAGTGAAATAGATCTAATGCTACTGGCAACTTTGCTGTTTTCATCTTTGAGGTCCTTATTATCCGGTGATTTGACTTGCATAAGATGCTTTTCCATTTACCTTTCTAAAAATGTGCTTATTTGGTCTATCAGAAGGTTACTGAAATTGGCTGTCATAACGACGATCTATTCCAAATTTCAATAAAATGCATGAATTCTTCTCTGAACAAATACTGAACCTCTGTTGGAAGGATTCTGAATAATGCCAAATCAGTACTAGCTGGAATTTATTACTATCTGCATCCTTTTCTCTTGCAGGCAAAAACGAATATGCGAGATTTCCACCTCTTCAGGCACATTTCCCAGTAGAAAATTGACTGTAAGGCAATATTTCACTTACTGTTAGGATGGCTGGCTTACAAAGAAAACATGCTTCTCTGACCATGAGAGAATACCTGTTCCACTTTCTCACAGGAAGTAGATGATTGCCTTGAATTTCTAGCTAATATTACAGAAGGTTTGAATACACTCTGTGCCAAGGGTAGGTTTCTTTGAAGGGAAAAGCAGAGAATTTTGTACTCTTAAGTAGAATTAAAAAGAAAATAACAGAACTGTGACCTATTGATGCTGAATGCTCTTCCCATGCAAAAAGAAAAAGAAAAAAAAATAGAGTGCAGTGCAGTGCAGTGGAATGGAATGGAATGGAATGGAATGGAATGGAATAGAGATGGAAGGAACTTTGGAGGAGGAGATCCTATACCCATGATGGCGAACCTATGGCATGTGTGCCAGAGGTGGCACGCAGAGCCCTCTCGGTGGGCATGCAAGTCGTTGCCCGAGCTCAGCTCCACTGCGCATGCATGCACCTTCCACCAGCCAGCTGGTCTTCAGGTCTGTGCCGTGCATGTGGGGGGGCACATGCATGGTGCGCATGCGTGTAGTGGGATGTATGCACAGGTGACACATGCACATGCACAGGGGTGGGGCACATGCATGGGAGTAAGGCGCATGTGCAGGGATGTGCATGCATTGCATTTTGGGGATGCACGCGCACATGCTTTGGGCACTCGGTGCCAAAACGGTTAGCCATCACTGTGGACCTATACCATTTCAAATAAATGGCTGTCCAAACTCTTCTTAGAAACCTCCAGCAATGGAGTGTCCACAACTTCTGAAGGCAAGCTGTTCCATTGATTGTTCTAATATTAGGAAATTTCTCATTTCTAGGTTGGGTCTCTCCTTGATTAATTTCCATTCATTGCTTCTGCTTTGGAGAATAGATTGACCCCCTCTTCTTTGTGGCAGTCCCTTAGATACAAGAATACTGCTATCATGTCACTCCTGTCCTTCTTTTCATTAAACATTCCTGCAATCAGTCTTCATATGTTTTAGCCTCATCTCCTAATTAGTTGTCTTTGTTTCTGTTCTCTTTCTAGAGTCTCAACATTTTTTTTATATTAGGGTGACCAAAACTGGATGCAATCTTTCAAGGGTAGTCTTACTAAGGCAAGTGATCTTGTTTTTATCCATGTTAATGCAGCCTAGGACTACATTAGCTTTTTTTGGCAGCTGTAGTGCACTGTTGGCTGATATTTAAATGATTATCCATTAGGACTCAAAGATTCTTCTCATAGTTACCACCACTGAGCCAGGTACCACCTAATCTATATTTGTGCAGTTGGCTTTTCTTGCCTAAATGTAGAGCCTTACTTTTCTCACCTCTGAATTTTATTTTGTTAAGATAGGGCTGAGTGTTCAAGTCTGTTGAGATCCTTTTGTATCTTGAGCCTATCTTCTGGAGTGTTGGCTATTCCTGCCAGCTTGGTGCAATGATGAGTTCTCTTTCTATCCCTTCACCTATAGGTTTGTGGCGATATTGAAGAGTACTGGGCCTAAGATAGAGCTTTGGAGACCCCACTGCATACTCCACTCCACGTAGATGCAGTTCCATTAAGAACTACATATTGAGCAAAGTTGGTCAATCAGTAACTAATCCATCTGGTGATGATGCTGTCTAATCTACATTTTTCTATCTTATTAAATAGTAGGTTGTGGTCTATTTTATCAAATGCCTTACTGAAATCCAAGGAAATTATGTCCATGGCATTTTCCTGATCCACTAATTTAGTCACGTTTTATTGGCCTCCACAGGTTTATTAATTGATGTGGTTACCTAGTGAGAAGTGAAAAAAGATTTGATACAATGACTGATATTTCATGGAATGTTTTATTTATTAAAAATGCTTTTAAGCCATTCCAATCAAACAAACCTTAGTGACTTTTAAAGAACTTGACTGATCATGCTATATGCTGGTCTGCAATCTCCATCTTTTTTTTTTTTTGCCGTGGTTTAAAAAAAATGTTGTTAGACTTTTAATATTTTCCTCAAGTGTTTCTATTAGTTTACAGTTAGTACACATATAATTCTGAGATGTGAATACATGCATTGCACAAACTTTGCAAATCAGAACAGTCAAGTCTTTTTTTTTTCATTATGCTTTTGTATACACTTTTTCAAAGAATATTTTCCAGTCTACTATGATGCAAGAATTCTATGTTGTATTTGTCACCACAACCACCACTTTCATCATCTTTGAAATAGGTTAATCAGATTGAATTCAAAACTGAGCAGCTTACTTTTTTCTGGGCCATATGCAGTTTTACACAGTGATATTTAAAATTCCTGAACCCTTTTGAATTTTCAATAGTTGTACATAAATATGTCTTTGGAAGGTATTAATTCCCATTCCAAAAGACCTTTCAGTTTTGAATTTGGGGCGTGGAATATCCCTGATGCAAAAAATAAATATTTATTGATAGAAGTGACAATTAGATGGTTCAAGAACATGCTGCTCTTTTCTTTTCTTTTTTACAGGGTAGTGAGAGATGTGTATGCAAGGAGAAACATAGGAGTAGATTGATAGTTCTCGACTTATGACCATAATTGGAAGCAGAATTTCCTTTGTTAGGCAAATTGTGAGTTGTACCCAATTTTACCACCTTTTTGCCACAGCTGTTTAACAAATCCCTGCAGTTGTTAAGTGAATCATGTCATTAAGTGAATCCAGCTTCCCCCATTGACTTTGTTTGCCAGAATATGGCTGAGAAAGTCATGCATGGCAATCATATATATGGCACTGGGATACTGCAACCATTGTAAATACATGCTGATTGCCAAATGCCCAGATTTTGATTGTGACCGTGGGAATGCTGTGAAGGTTGTGAGTACTAGTTTTAAGCCATCTTTTTCAGTACTGTTGTAACTTTGAACAATTGCTAAACAAATGGCTGTAGATGGAGGACTACTTGTAGAAATCTGGTACAGTACTGAAGAAATATATATAGTAAAATGGGAAGTGTTAGAGTAAAGAATAAACATGTGAAATGAGGGATCAATACAAAAAAAGTACATTGAGGTGGTTTGGATATATACAGAGTGAATGAAAATTAAATTGGAAAATAAATTCAGTATATATAAAGAAACTATGATTGGGTTTAGAACAGGAGGAAGACTGCCAAATTTAGACAGACCTAACATAATGAGAACTTGAAAATAGGAGAGAAGTGTTTAATCCTCCTTCTCTCCATTTCAAAACATGAATCAGTAGCAACTGTGTTGGACTGAGAATTCATATTAGTCCTATAAATTCCTTTCTCTGCTGCACATAACAGATGGGGGGGAGGGACAGACACAGTGATATTTTTAATGACTGCCACTAAAAAACAGAAAGCACTGCAAGATACCATTTATAACAATAGTGCTGTTTTCAATTCAGAAATGCTAGAACTGATATAAAAGGGGATGTGAATGATCTTCTCATATATCTCTTATAATACAACAGGAATCTAGCAAAAAAACCAATTCTGTCTTCACCTGAAGATTAAAAATATTTATTCAGCTATATATTTACTACTGAATGCATTTATTTCCAGGTAAACATGCTTATGCTTTCATCCTTAACCAATAGCCAAAGTATAATTTACTATTTTGGAAGACGGCAAGAAATGCTAGTTTAATATATTATTTTGGTAGGCAGTCCTGTTGTTTATTATATAAATGCAAAATCATGAGACAAACTGTATCTATGATATGAAAAGTATTACAATGTATTTCAAGATCATGCAATAATCGTATCTTTCTATTGCCACATCCTTGTACCACTTTTAGTATGTCATTTCCATGTGCCACTTTAAGAAATGCAGTATACAATTTAGAATCTGAAATGCAGTATACAGTTAGGATTGAAAAAACTGTTGTCACCAGCCAATTTTGTTTTTCTTCCACCAGTGTCTACCCTCTTTCCTATTGAAACAGGAAATTCTTAAGCTTTCTGAAAGGAGTTTAATTATACGATGCTGACAAACATGTATGGAGAAGAAAGAGACCGAAATGATTAGGAGTTGTGGGATATTTAAAGGGTGACATTTATAACTTGTGTTATATGAAACCTACTGCAACTTCTTTGCTGATTCTTCACATTTGATTTTTGGCATAGAGTAAATTTATAGTTATGTTATTTTAAGATAAAGATTTTGCATACTCTTTGCATGATAGGAATACCCCTACATTCACTATCCAAAAGAGACAATAATCAAAAAGCAAGTCTAAAAATAAAAGAATACTTACTTGCAACCAATTAAAATTTAGTAGAAAATATTGTAGTCTTTTTCTATTTTTTTCCTGTGTAACCATTCAAACAATCAATGCTTGTTTACAATCTAAGAGAAGCAAGAAAAAAACCCCTCAGATTAACTGGATTAGTCTTTTTTTTTTTAATCTAGTAGCCTGTGCAGCTGGAAGAACCTACTACAGACTATATCTGTGTGTATATCTGTGAAAGGTAAAGTACATTTTTCAGCCAATTAACTAGTAACTCTGTTTTCAGCAGGATGAAAGGATCTGCTTTGAAGGATGGGCTGGTAGGTGAACAGATCATTAGCAATGCTCTAAAGGGAGGGCATGTGGAAACTCTGCTTCAGGCAGCAGACTCTATTGGGTTTGATACCAATTCAGAACCAGGAATGGGGTTTAGAAGACAACATCTGGCAAATCGATTTGCCTACTTCCCACTGTTTTCTTTTTGATGTGGGAAAAAAGGAAGTCCTGAGAAACCAACATTTCTCTATGGCAGCAATTACTTAAAGCCATAAGGGCCAGTCCAAGAACCAAGGAGCATGCTCACAAACAGAAGGGAATAAAATTACATGGAAAAAGTATTCCTTTTTATCAAATTTTATGAAAAAGGGAACTTTAAAAATGTATTAATAAATCTGTCAAAGTTGCAAATACTGAATAATGCAACTCTTTTTACAACTATATTGAGACACACAAAATGTGAATATCTTACTGGCGGTGCAAATGACAACGTGTGTGATGGCATCACACAAATGCCATGATTGTTGTACTTGTGTCAGATACAATACAAATATGTAACTGCAGCATTTGTTTGACATCATCACAAACTTGCCATTTTGATGTCTTTGTAATTTATTACAGACTATCATGTACCGACAGATATTTTGAGTACTGTATTTTTATGACAGTTTTTGGACTGGTTTATTCCTGATCGTTTCCAATTCTTGCCACATTTTGGCTCATTATACTCTGCTGCAATAAACCTTTTTTCCTTCGTCTCCCTCAACAGAAGTTTAGTGTTCTATTAATGGAGCTTCTCTTTTCAGGTATGCATTGTTTATCTTCCTTCACTATTCCTCTCCCTTCCCAAATCTTTAGCAATATACAATCATGGTCACAACTGCTGGGAAAACATTTATTTGCAAAACTGCTCACACACTATTTTGCAAATTGTACAAGGCTTTTGAAAGTAACTCAGTACTGGTGCCATAGTACAATATAAACTTCAATTTTATTTTTATTATTTTTGTAATCTATCATATATCATTCACTAAAGAGAAATTTAGACATAGAAAAGCATGTATCATAGAGGAGGATCAGCAATTTATTTTGTTACTCCGCTCCACTGATAGCTCAAATATGAAATTATTTATTCTATTTATAAATTCAAAGGTAGAGTATTAAATATATATTTAATACATGCTGGAGTTGTAATTGTGATGTGCTCTTTAACATTTTTGCCATATGATTGATTGATTGATAAATAAATAAATAAATAAATAAATAAATAATAGCTCACCAGAAGGGCTCTGATTAGATAAAAGCATTTCACACTCTCCTACTGATCTTCTAAAAGTGAGCATTGATTGGCTATGATGTTGCCTGACAAATATTGTATTAGATTCATAAATGCGGACCAACATTTAAATGTCAGCAGGAGAAATTACAAACAATGAAAAAGATTGTGGGAGTTGTAAATACTGTAAGATAACAGCAGCAGGTAAATATTCTTATAGATGAGACCTACAACACAAATTAAAACAGTTAATGGAGTAACTAATGCAGACCCAGTGACTAAAACATTTATAATAAATAATGTAGAAAATATAGTATGACGAATCAGGGAACTGTATATATTACTCCAGATGCAAATGTAACAAAGATTTATATAAGGACATTAATGATGGAATGATTTGTTGTAAGCATCCATCATGACTTATGGTAGGTTTCTTAATGCAGGATTAAGCAGGCAAACTCCCTGCTACCATCCAATAACCAAGTCAAGTATTCTACTTAGGAGCTAGAGAGATTAAAGGGAGACTGGTAGCTACTGGAAGCTATTGTGTTATCACTAGTCAAACACTTTGTTACATTGATGCTCAAAAGAATAGTAAACCAAAGCAAAATATTCTTAGGAGGACAACACATGTGAAAAAGATGCATTATCTGCTCTGCCTTTAGTGACCTGCTGCCCCTAGAGATGTTTTAACAGCTTTCAGCCCTTTAGCTCTTTGCATCATAAAAAGAATTGGATGCCGCCTATATTGTAATGAATTCTTCTTCTCAAAATAAACAAGTCTTGAACAGGGAGTGAACATTTCAAAGTCTGTTAGATGTTCATGATTTCTCTATCGCAGCCCATCCTCCCCTTGAGGCTTTATTCCTTAAGTATTGTTTCACCCTCTTCTTGTTTTATAAACTGGATTCTCCCTTTTCTATAGCATGAAATCTTGTACGTATATTATGCTTTCTTGTTATATAAGAACAATCCTGCTGGCTCAGACATGGAAATAACATGATCTGCAAGATCAATAGCCTTCAATACACCTATCCTCCTTGAATTTATCAAATCTCCTTTTGAAGTCATTCAAGCCAGTGGCTATCACATTTTGTGGTGGCATATTAAAAATTATGCACTCTGTAAGGAAGTGGTTCTTTTTATATTTTAAATTTGCTTTTAAAGAGGTTAATTGGATGATCCCAGTCCTAATTATTTGAGACAGAAAAAACTTTTTCTCTTTCAGCTTTCTCCATGCTATGCATTATGTTATGTCCTTCAATCATTATTCTCTGTTATATTCTTTTCCAAAAGTATCCCAAACATTCTAGCCCTTTCTCATAATGAAGATATTCAAACCACCTCTAATCATTTTGGTTGTCCTCTTCTGCATTTTCCAATTTTATTTCATTCCAGTGTGGTTACCAGAACTGTATAAAAGTAGTCCTTGACTTACAGAAGTTCATTTAGTGATTGTTTGAAGTTGCAACAGCACTGAAAAAAGTATCATTTCAAGTGCCACAGTTAAATGAATTGCTGCAGTTGTTAAATTAGTAACATGGTTATTAAGTGAATATTGCTTCCACATTGACTTTGCTTGTCAGAAAATCACAAAAGGTGAACACATAACCACAGGACACTGCAACCATCGTAAATATGAGCCAAGTGTCCAAATTTTGATCACGTGACCATGTGGATCCTGCAATGGTTGTACATGTGAAAAACAGTCATAAATCAGTTTTTTCAGCGCCATTGTAACTTCAAATGGTCACTAAACACATGGTTCTAAATTAAGGACTATCTGTATTAGCAATTCTTAATTGAGGAGAAAGAAATCTTTTACGATAATGTGCTTTTGAGTTTTTGAGCATAAATAAGATTAAATGGGATAGGAAGAGGAATGAGTATGGATTAAGGATGTGTGGCAGTTTTGCTTTATGGCAAATGTTTTCCTATATTTTTAGCTTATTCTTATATTTTTAGCTTCCCCGTTGTTGGCTTAACTCTGCTATTTTTATTGTACTTGCATTTTGTTTAATATATGCTTTTACCAATGATTTAAGCTACTTTTTAAATGTTAGGGTAAACCAATTCAAGATTTTTATTGGGATATCAATATAATAGAAAAAGAGAGCTGGTGGATGGATGAATGGATGGATGGATGGATGGATATATATTTTTTCTTTTCTGACAAGTCCTTGGATCACCTTTGTGAGATCCCCTGTCTTGAAATTCCAGCAAATGAGCTGAAAATCCTGCTGGATTCTAAATGCTTGAAGAAGTCTTGAAGAAGAGCACTTAAGGGCATGCTCCATCAAAATCTTCATTCTGAATAGTGACTTTAACTGTTTATTCACCAAACACAGACAAAATGCCTGTGAGAATTAACAAGAATAGAGAAATTGGAAATTAAAATCAGTATTACAAATAAAAGAAAATAAATAGATTGCTACAGCAAACCAGTTACCAAGAAATTATCATAAAATGATAGGATGACACATTTAAGTCAAAGTTTTGGGCAATTCTGTAACTCAGTAAAGATGTTTAGCAATTTAGAATGTGAGTAAATAGTTAACATCCTTCAAAGGATGTTGAACATAAAATCTATCTATATGACCTGAAAATTTGGAAATAATTGAAGATGGTAAAGTGTATCTTCATATAAGGGACACTGTAAGAATAGTTAGCCAAGTATTTCTACCTCTCTATAGCCACAAGGGCAAGTTTCTAAGAATTAGGAGCTCATGAAATCTACCTACCCCCAACAAACAGAAGGAAAAGCATTAACAGAATAATGGAATAACAGAGTTGGAAGGGACCTATCTAGTCCAATTCCCTGCTCAGGAAGCCTGCTGTCCCACTGCTCAGGAAACGCTATACCAGTGATGGCGAACCTATGGCACGCGTGCCACAGGTGGCACGCAGAGCCATTTGTGCGGGCACGCGAGCCATCGGC
>JAOYMU010000283.1:25531846-25547998 GCA_025802295.1 Psammodynastes pulverulentus
GGCAGGGCTGGCAGGGCTGGCAGGGCAGAGAAAGCTGGTCGCGGGGCGAGCCCCGCTGCCCCGAATGCATCGCCCTCGCTGACAGCTTGACGGGGGAGTACACTTCCGGTCCCGAGGGAAGTGTACGTAAGTACAAGTATTACGTAAGCCGAATGTACTTAACCCGGGGACTGCCTGTATAAAAAGGGAGAGGTCAATACGGGTGCCCACTGATTAGAGTTAGATTTAATTAGCCGGAGGGTGGGGGAATACAATTTACCACACTTATGTTCTTTGATAATATATTTACTTTTTTGTATGTGACTAGCATAGTAAGGATAAGGACACATCCATCACTGAGATATCATCATGAGAATTGTACTGTCCACTTTTACAGACAGCATAACAAAATTTAGCTATGTTAAAGGAGACTAAGTCATACTGATCTGATAATAATAAATGTACATATAAAAGATCAGAATTTCTGATAGTTGAATATATATACACATACATACATGCACACATACACACTGTATGTATGTATGTATGTATGTATGTATGTATGTATGTATGTATATATACATAATGTTTGCATTAAATATATTAATTTATTTATCTAATTTATTTAGATGCCATCTCAAAAGCAAATGATTCTGGGTAGCATACAAGAATAAAAAAACCAGAATATTTTCTGTATAAAGTACAATATATAGATTTGTAACTGTTTACTGTTGTAACAACATATATTCTTTATTTTATTTTTCTGTTACATTTTTTCATTTATTTTTAAGCCCTTATGTATTTTTTGATAATGTATGTATCTTTGTCCATTATGATTTTTTCTTTTCTGTTATTATTTTAAAAGCAATAAAATTTGCATTAAAAAATACAGCACTGTATCCTGGCTATCAACTGTTTCTAAAAGGTAAGTTATAGCAATTATGTGACATTGAGCTGACCTTGGTTGATTTAAAAAACCTAAGCAGACATTGGAACTGCTTAATATTGTATTGCTTAATCATCAATAAATCCTGGGGCTGTAAACTAAACTGGGATGTTGAAAGAAGGCGGCAATACAAAACAACTACCATGTTATCATTATAAGAAATACACGAAGACACTGGTTAATTTTGATTTGAAATAAACTTTATTATTTATTGATAGGTGGCTATTAAACTAATATTAGACCTCAACATCCCCCTCCACGCATCTCCCTTCCCCACCTATCTTTTAATTCATATTGCTGAATTTTCATTATTTCTTTTTATTGTTGCATTGTTTTACTATTATTATATTTACATATAAATATAACAATAGCATATTTTACATTCTACCATTGCATTCTGCCCAGAGTAACCCCACAGCAGGATGGGTAGCAAATAAATTTAATAATAAATAAAATAAAATAAAATTATGCAATGCAGTGCCCAAAACATCATCTACTAAATTCTGACCAACTCAAAACATATTGTGAATTTTAATTCATATGTATATACATTTATCTTTGTGCTCTATAATTCATTCAGCTGAGTTTATAAACCATATTTCTGATAGGTAATCTCAGTAAAACCTTACCGTTTATTTGAAATGGCAATATGAAAAAAGAAAGATATGAGTAACGAATATACTGTTCTGACTTACACTGAACTCACTTTCATACAGGTTTTTTGTTCTATTAAGAGTCAACTCTAGACCCCCATATTTGGTAGCTGACCTCATTTATTTCTGGTTCAGTTTCAGTATACCCACGTTTTCAGGACAGGTAGTTCTCGCTTACAACAGTTCTCTTAGTGACTGTTCAAAGTTACAACGGCACTGAAAAAAGTGACTTATGACTGTTTTTCACAGTTACAACCTCTGCAGCATTCCCACGGTCACATGATCAAAATTCAGATGCTTGGCAATTGGTTCATATTTATGACTGTTGCTGTGTCCCAAAATAATGTGATCAGCCTTTGTGACCTTCTGACAAGCAAAATCAATGGGTAAGCCAGATTCACTTAACAACTGACTTACTAACTTTTCAATTGCAGTGATTCACTTAACAACTGTGGCAAGAAATGTCATAAAATGGGGCAAAACTCACTTAACAAATGTCCCACTAGTCAAGGACTACCTATATTAGAGTGTAGTTTTCACTGCAGCTATTTATGAGGTTATTTCTGTTTAATGCCACAGGAGACTAGTATGGCTGGTTGACAAAATTCACTGTTTAACATGGCATTACATGGATGTGATTTCACCCCTATGCTACAGCTCTCCAAAACTTGTGATTTATTTTCTTACTAGAAGGAACACCTGGTTACCTTCCCCCACCCTTCCTGGCCTTTGATCTCCTAATGTAACATTTTGATTACAGATCCTTAATAGGGTGGTTTCCCTCACATTAGCAGCTCAATTTTTTTGGTATACAATCAATTAAATATACACCACCTTGTAGTTCCTCTTTAAAATACAATCAGGTTTCATCAAGACTGTTTTGAGTTTTTGCAGATAGTAAAAATGATTTGGTAGCACAGCCAAAGCAAGCTTAAGGTATGATTGATAGGAATTTTGTTGGTTTCTTGGTTTTCTTCTGCAGGAACCAGAAAGGTGCAAAATATTGCCTCGTGCTTTTTTAAAAATATCCTTAAGGATGAAGGGAATGCTAGCAATGTACTTTTCTATTGCATGGAGTGGGAAATGGGGGGGGGTTTGCTCTCCCTCCTCCCCTCTTCAGCATCTATAGCAATGTTGGCGAACCTTTTGAGCACCGAGTACCAAAACGGGAGCACGCACATGTGCGGGGGGAGTGCTGGAAACCAGAAGAGCAGCTTCCCAGTGCATGGGGAGGGGGAGTGCGTGGTTTTTGGTACTCCCGCACATGCGAAGACCAGCTGGCCGGCGCACATACACACACTGGAACCTGGAAGAGCAATGGGCGATGGCTGGTGTGCCCGGAGATATGGCTCTGAGTGCCACTTCCAGCACACGTGCCATGGTTCACCATCACGGATCTATAGACATTACTCAAGCTATCTTTCTCCTCCTCTACTCAATCCACTACAGCAATGTACCACAATTGGTACTTGGATCCAGCACCAATTTGGAAATTTGTCCTTTAATATGCATAGCTAGCAGAAACCTTTTAAATGCAACAAAGAAATGGTGGCTCATGGCACTCCCTTTTATACCAGTCACTGAGGGACAGAAAGAGATTTCCCAATAACCAAAAAACACACATCATGTGTTCTGGAAAGGCATTGGGAGCATACAGGTAAAGGTACTATCAATTGATTTTTTTAAGGCTCTAGCTGTATACTGGGCTCCCCTTGAAGATCACCCAAAGTTACAACTGGTCCAGAATAGGGCATTGGTCTTACCTGAGACATCTGTTCTCTTTGTAGGCAAGAGAATCCAGGCAAGGGTTAACTACGTCTCCTAGCTGATGGACTGAGTCTGCAAATTGTTAAGTCCAGCCTCCGTTGCTAGGCAACCCCAGCTTTCAGCAAAGTGAACTTGACAGACTGGACATTCCTCTATAAGTATAAAAAACAACAACCATTGTCTTTCCCCCCTCAACCCTCGCCCCAGACCAGACGTACCAGGATGGGGCTGGACTCTCTTGCCTACAAAGAGAATGGGCATCTCAGGTAAGACCAACATCCTATTCTCCTTCGTAAGGCTACGAGAGTCCAGGCAAGGGACATACCAAAGCTGGAGTGTCCATGGGAGGGCTCAAGTCTGGTCCTGATCATCCCATTCCATGTGTACTCTCTTCAGTACTCATCTGCCAAATGCTGCATCAGCATCCAGATGGTAATTCCTGACAAACGGAGGTGACGACCATGTAGCCGCGCAGCATACTTCCTCAATTGAACCTTGCATAGCCCAAGCTGCTGTTGTTGCCACACTCCTTGTCGAGTGAGCCATCACACCTGGGGTAATGGAAGTGACCGGCTCACATATGCCCGAGAAATGCATGACCGGATCCATTTGCTCACTGTTGATGGAGCCACTTTACCGCCAAAATGTCAGGTTGAAATAACACGAAAAGTGACTCCGTTCTACAAAAGGCTGAAGTCCTCTGAATGTATATTTTTAAGGTTCTGCGCACATCAAGAGTGTGCCAAGCTTTTTCCAGTGCGTGGCCAGGGTTCGGGCAGAAATCTAGAAGAATCAACTCTTGTGCTCTGTCAAACAACTAGTTCACTTTTGAGATGAATGCCGGATCCAACCTCAGGACCACACTGTTGGGTGAAAAATACAGAGGTCCTCTCAAAACGAAAGAGCAGCCAACTCTGATACCCTCCTGGCTGAAGTTATAGCCACCAGGAATGCCACCTTGATTGTCATAAGATGCAAACTGGTGGATTTGAGTGGTTCGAATAGAGCCTTTGTAAGAGAGTGTAACACCTTTGTAACACCTTAGACAGGTCCCACGTGGGATCCCTGTGAATCACTGGAGGACGGAGATTTGTGTCCCCTTTGATGAATCTGCACACTGTGGGATGATATGCCAGAGATTCTAACTTCCCACAGGTCAGAACCGATGACAGGGCCGCCACCTGCCGGCTAATAGTGTTAGGGAAAAGTCCCCTATCTAGCCCTGTCTGCAGAAATTCTAGCACTTGCACTATAGATGCTTCTGTAGGAGCAATATTTGATTTGGAGCACAAAGACAAAAGGCTTGCCAAGTTCAGTCATATATACAATTTGCAAGGGGCATTCTAGAAGCCTGAATTGTCTGTATCACCTTGTGGGACAATCTGTCCCGACTCAAAGAGCTCCACTCAAGCGCCAAATGGCTAGTTGCAGCCATTGCGGATCTGGATGGACCAGGGTTCCCTGGAGGAGGGAGATCTCCTCCCATGGAATCCTCCATGGGGTCACTACTGAGAGACTCACCACATCTGCAAACCAGGGACAATGAGGCCAATATGGGGCCAAAAGAAAGATCTCTGCCCTCTCCGCCAGAACCTTCCTGATCTCAGCTGGCAACAGAGAAAGAGGAAGGAAGGCATATATGAGACCTGGAGGCCATCGACTGCGAAGAGCATTGGTTCCCTCCGCCCCTGGAGTGTGAAACCTGGTGAAGAATCTCAGCAGTTGCGCATTGGCCAAGGTGGCAAACAGATCCACGATTGGCCGACCTAATCTCTTTGTCATCTCTTGAAACAGAGAGGGTAAAGACTCCATACTGTGTGGTCTATCCTGGTCTGGCTGAGCCAATCCGCCTGCACATTGTCTAGGCCGGTGATGTGCTCTGCCCTGATGGACAGTAGTTGTTTCTCTACCCACAAGCCTACGACTTCTGCTTCTAGCATGAGGGACTTCGACCGGGTACCCTCTTGCCTGTTTATGCGGCCACATTGTCATTATGAGAACATGAGCCCCTTCCACCTTGTGTTGAAACCTTCCGAGGGCCAGAAGGACTGGCTTCAACTCCAGCCAATTGATGTTTCGGGTCCTTTCCGACACTGACCATTGACCTTGTGTCATTAGGGACAACAAATGAGCCCCCCAAATGAACATGCTGGCATTGGTTGCGGTGGTAAGCCTGTGGGGCTCCTTGAAGAGATAGCCCTTTTTTATGACCTGGGAAAGCCACCATTGGAAGGATTGAATCGCAGACTGTGGAACTCAGGCCTGGAGCAAGAAGTGACTGCCCGACCTCTGATAAGGCAGCAGGAACCACTGCAACATCCTGGAGTGGAGCTGAGCCCACAGAACTATGGCAATACAAGATACCATCTTGCCTAGTAGTTGTGATAGACGAGCCAGAGGGGCAGATCTGTCTCTCTGAATGCATCTTGCTAAGTCCTACAAGCTCGCCTGTCGTTCCTGGGAGAGAAAAACTTTGCATGAGACAGATCCTATGATCACCCCCAGATGAAGTAAATGAGTGGAAGGAAGAAAATGACTTTTCTTGTAATTTATAAAAAAGCCATGCTTCTGTAAGACCTTGACTGTGGTCTGAAGGTCCTTCCTAGCCCTTGGCTCTGAGGATGACAAGATTAAGATGTCAAATAGCACTGTAGATGCACTGGGATGGCATGTAAATGCACTGCCAGGGCTGCTAGTACCTAGTAAAAACTCTAGGAGCAGATGACAGCCCAAATGGCATGGCCCAATATTGGTAGTGATGTCCTGAGTAACAGAATCACAAGAACATCTGATGGGAATGACAGATAGAGATATGGAGGTAAGCCTCCGTTAAGTCAATTGAAGTGAGGAAGTCGCCCTCACACACGCTCTCCAGAATAGTCTGGAGGGATTGCATTTTAAAACTCCTGTATCTAAGGTATTTGTTAAGCCTCTTCAGATCCAGAATCGTCCCCCAATCCTCACCCTGAGGCCTTAGGTATTATGAAGAGCCTGGAATAAAAACCTTGTCCCAGCTGGTTCTCAGGCACCACCTGGATAGCTCTTATATCCAGCAAATGTTTAATTGGTGACTCCGTGAGAACCTTCTTAATGTTGTTCTTTGAAACTGGACAAGTAATAAAGAACCTCGGGGGAATAGAGCGACACTCCAGGAAGAGGCCCGACCTCACCACACATAAAACCCAGGCGTCTGAAATAACCACCTCCCATTGATCAGCAAAGCAGACCAGACGGCCCCTGATGGGAGGGTTGAACTCGCAGTCAACACTGACAGCGAAAGGGACGACCTCCTCCACCTTGAAAGGGCCGCCTGCCAAAGTACTGCTGTCTTCCCTTGCCTGCTCAATCCTGTTGTTGATCTTGCCGTGGAAATGGGGCCAGAGGTGGTATTCAGCAGGTTCTGACAAGTTCTGGAGAACCGGTAGTGGAAAATTTGAGTAGTTTAGAGAATCGGTGGTAACCTTTCCCAGGAGAGGAGAGGGAATGGAGATTTTACAGTATCCTTCCCCTGCCATGCCCAAACCAAGCCACGCCCACCAAGCCACGCCCACAGAACCGGTAGTAAAAAAAATTGAATTCCACCACTGAATGGGGCCCTCTGAAACCCTGACCCAGAGTCTACCCTAAAGGAAAGACATCGAAAATATGGGGAAGGATTCCGCCCACCTGGCCACGGAAGGTAAAACCTTCCTCTTGTCTTTGGATTCCACTAGGAAAGGTTCCAGAGATTCACCAAATAGCAGCAGGAACAGGAACAGATGCTAGCTTCCATTTGCGTCTGCCGTCGGCTTGCCAATGCTTAAGCCAAAAAAGGCATCGAGTCGCCACTGAAGAGGCTATGGCCTTTGTTGCAAACCTAGCCCCATTAAAGGTGGTGTCAGCTGTAAATTCAGTAGCAGCCACCACTTTGTTAATATCCTGATGTGCTCGGACAGCGTAATGGGAAGATGGTCCTGGAGTTGACGTAGCCAGAGCAAAAAAGCTCTTGTGAAAAAAGATGCGGCCATGGCCACTTTGACCGCCCACGTAGCCGCCTGGTGGGATCTCTGGAGCGACTGCTCCATCCTCTTACCCTCGGCCTTCAGGACCTCCTCTGGATCAGATGATGTAGTTGATGTTGAGGCCAGGGCCACCACTGGCCCATCTACCACTGGTACCTGTACCCGTAGAGTTCTGATCGGTTCTGGGCTCACATTGAAAATTCTGTGATCATTAGCAGATAGACTAGGACCAAAACCTGGTGATTCCAATTGCTTATTGATCACATTAAGAAAAATCTTGGGTGATGGAATCACCTCTGCCCAAATGGTTGGCTCAGAGAAAACAGTATCCAATTGCTCAAGGATTAACCCGCCAGGATCTCTGTCATCTGCCTCTGGCCCAAGTTGGCAGTGTTCCTTGCCTTGAACAATAGTGATTTAAATAAAATGGGATGAAACTGCCCCGAAAAAGCAGGTTGATCAGGTAACAAACCTTCATCTTCAGAGAGATCAGATTCCCTGTTCATTTTCCCTTGCAATGAAAGAATGGCTATGCTCAGAGCAAGCTGGAGAACCTATCTCCTGGAAGCTAGATACAGCCCCAGACAGGTAACTAACCTGGTCATGAGTTAGGATCAGGGCTTTTTTTCGGCTCTGAAAGGTGCCGGAACGCGCCCCCCCATCGCGCTAAAAAAACCCGGAAGTGGTAGCGCGCAATTGGTGGGGACGGAGCACGTGATACGTGCTCCGAAAAGGTGCCGGAATGGCATTCCGCTGAGCTCCGGCTCAAAAAAAGCCCTGGTTAGGATTATGGATATCTCAGAAGTCACAGAAGAAGGCCGCTTCATTTGCTGCAAGCCTTCAGCGATGCCCTGCCTGATAGCCTTAGCCACAATGGCTTGCATTTTGAGTGGAACTTCCACTTCAGGGGGGGCTCTGGGCCAAAAGCCCCACAGCTATGGGAGTGGATGTGGCTTCCACTCCTGGCCTAGGCCTATTAAAAGGCTGCATCCTAGGCTCTGACTGAAAGCCGGGGCCCGTGTGTTGGTAGTTGTAGCAGACCTTGTCTGCCTGCAGGCCCTCGCTGTGGTGGGAGACAGCTGAGTCACCTGAGAGGGTTGATCTTTGGCTCCACCCATTGTAGGCCTTTTGGCCCTTGGCAATCTGCCTTTCCAAGGCCCTGTGATGCCTCATTGCGTCCTGCTCCTCCTCCCTCGAGGCTGGCCTGGCCTTTGGGGCCTTGTTCTGCCCTTGCCTGCCACAGTAGAACAATAAGGGCTGTGAGTTACTGGGCCTCTGATTGAGCAGAAAAGGTGCAAACTCACTCAGGAAGGAAAAACTGCCCATGTAGAAGAAGAGAAGTGGTGAGGGGGAGGTTTGCAATCCTGCATTCTCCACCCCCACAGCTCCAATGCTTTTTTCAGTACCTCAGCAGAGCTGCAAGGCAGGGCCTTCGGCAGGGTCGTGCCTGGAGACTTCACACCAGATTGGACTTATTTAACTGTGTAAAGGCCTATCATCGGCCTAGGAGCAAGCTCCGTAAGGCCGGAATAAAGCAGCCACTCTCTCTGCCTCTCGGCCTTCAACGCTGGAGCCGATGCTTCCAGCGCTGGAATAGTGACTAAAGCTTTCATCTGGGCCTAGAGAATGCGGGTGATCCGCCCGTCGATCTGCCACGATCCTGCAGTCATCTGGGTCCAGAGCTGGGTTCCGATCCCCAGCACTCAACACTGAAGCCGCCAGGCCGGCCGAAGTCTCGGCTGCCGCTTTTTTTCCCTGCCCCGCTGATCAGCTGTGGAGCTGGAGCAGCTTCTTGTACTTTTTAAAAAACTTTTTTTCTTTCCTTTGCCGATAACAAAAGGCTCTCCTTGAGAGAGTCAGACACACGTCCATCCGTCCTGGCTGAGGGACTGAGTCGAAAGCTGGGGTTGCCTAGCAACGGAAGTGAGGCTTAACAACTTGCACAGACTCAGACCATCGGCTAGGAGATGGAGTTAACCCTTGCCTGGATTCTCGTAGTTTTACAAAGGAGATGGTACCTGCAATGTTGGGCAGTTTGCCCCATTACAACATTATGCAAGCTGCACTAGCTCCCAGTTTCTTTATAGATACAATTCAATTATCATTTTTAAAGGCCTACATGACATGGAGTCAAGTTATTTATGAGATCGTCTCTCCCTAAATATATTAGTACTATCTGAAGGAGCAGAGAAACCCTCAAAAGATTTTTAATCCAGATTTATTGATTACTTTCAGATGGAATAATCTGATATCTCTGCACATCACTTTTCTTTCGCACACATCCAAGCATGTACTAATTTCTTTTGGTTTAAATTAAATCCACACATTTACATGTAATTTTCTCACCTTTTTACATGCATTGCTTTTGTATTACAGTACTGTCATTCTGTGGAAAATCTACTAAACATATACAGAACATATAGTCTACATAGAACATATTCAGAAGGCTAGTACAGTGTATTACACAATAATGAGAAGAAAAAACCTTCTCTGACTGATTTGATATTCCAAGTTTACCTTTTATTTCTCTTGTTCCTTTCACTTTATCTCTTTAAATACTCAGCAATAAGTATATAACAGTTGGAAGGAACCTTGGAGGTCTTCTAGTCAGCTCAGGCAGGAAATCCTATACCATTTCAGACAAATGGTTGTCCAATTTCTTCTTAAAAACCTTCAGTGTTGGACCACACAAAAGTGGCATTAATACTTCATGTGGTCTTGATTCTATCCCTGTGTAGCCTAGAATGGTGTTGGCTTTTTTGGCAGTTGCAGCACACTGCTGGCTCATATTTAAGTGACTGTCCACTAGGACTCAAGATCCTTCTTGCTGTTACTACTAATGAACCAGGTACCAGCTATTCTATACCTGTGCATTTGGTTTTTCTTGCCTAAATGTAGAATCTTACTTTTCTTTGTAAAATTGAATTTCATTTTGTTAAATAGAGCCCAGTGTTCATGTCTATAAAGATCCTTCTATATCTTCAGCCTATCTTTTGAAGTGTGTATTTCTGCAAGCTTAGTATTGTCTGCAAATTTGATGAGTTCCCCTTCTATTCCTTTTGTCTAAATCATTGATGAAGGTACTGAAGAGTACTGAGCCTAAGATAATGGTACCTTGGGGTATCTCACTACATACTTCCCTCCATGTAGATGCAATTCTATTAAGGATTACACGTTGAAGGCAGTTGGTCAGCCAGTTACGAATCCATCTGATGGTGATGCTATTTAACCAATATTTTTCTATCTTATCAAGTAGTAGGTTATGGTCTACTTTATCAAATGTCTTACTAAAGCCTAAGTAAATTATACAGTATTTCTCTGATCCACCAATTTGGTTGTATTGTCAAAGAATGCAATAAGATTTGTCCGGCATGAACTATTTTTGGCAAACCTGTTTTGGCTTCTGGTTATAATTTTGTTTCGTTTCTGGATGTTCACAGATTATCTTTTCCAGAATCTTTCCAGATATTGATGTCAGACTGATTAATCTGTAGTTCCCTGAATCCATTATTTTCCTTTTCTGAAGATGGAACTATATTAGCCTTTTTCCAGTCATCTTGTACTTCCCCAGGGCTCCGTGATTTTTGAAAGATGTGGTTCAGTGGTTCTGAAAACACACCTACTAATTGCTTCAGAACCTTGGGGTGTAATCCATCTGGTCCTGCTGATTTGAACTTGTCTAGAGTGGATAGATGTTCTCTTACCATTTTCTTGCTTATTTTGACTTGAGTTCCTAATCAGCATTTTACAGTGTTTTTTTCTGAAAGGTTGAACTGGTGCGTGTGCATGTGTGCATAAAGGCAGATGCTAAAAATGAGTTAAACACTTAGTTTTTTCCCTGCTGCTTGTCACCTTCTTGCCATTTTCTCTTGTTGATGGACCAATCATTTCCTTGACCTTTTTTTTTTTATTTACATGTTGAAAAAAAGCATTCTTTTTTGTTATTTTTTACTTTTGTTGCAAGACTTATTTCATTTTGAGCTTAGCTTTCCTGACTTCATCTTTGTAGCTTCAGACTATTACCTGATATTCTGCCTTAGTTATGTGCCCCACAAAATCCTAGACGTGATTTGAGTAATGGGAGCTGGAAAGTATTAGTACTTCCAAGGATAAATCAGTGATATGCATGAAGCCAGGCCATCCATGAAGTAAATGGCCCATTTAATTTCTCATTGTAACCAATCAAACTCTACCAAGGTGATCAAAAGCAGAAGATCAACTGTATATATAGGGCTGCCCACTTTAACTGTAATCTTCTTCAATTTAACATAAGCAGATGTGTTGAGATTGCAGCTCCCTGAAATCCCAGCAATTGGCCACAATACACCGTATTTCCAACATAGCCGGGGACACCAGGCTAGAAGTAGCTGCTGTAAAATAAAGGTCCAAGGAAGGCAGTGGGCTATAGTATATCAACAGTGTTCAGACATACTACCGGTATTTAAATTGATCTGAATTCTGTATAACTGTTAAAATTAATGCCTAACAGTTGATTATGAGTTTTTTTAAAAAAATTAAACATTCACTTGCAGTTGATGTGTAAAAATATTCATACAATATTTTATCTTATAACAATCAACTCATTGATTCTTTTATGTCACTTCCATCACAAAATACTGCAAAAAACCTTGACAGAGAAGTCAAGCTGTATGAATATGAAATAATGGCAATAATTTTTATGTATACAACCGAGAAGGGTCCACTCACCCTTCTTTTTCTACCAGCTTCCATTTGCATTGTATTATCTGAAAAAATATTGGAAAGATATTGAAAAGAGATACACTTCTAGAATCTTATCAAAAATTGTTTTTAATTAACAAGATATGAAAAAACCATATCCACCCTTGGTTGTCTAGCATTTAAATATGCAAATGTCAGTGTATTACTAACTTGCTAATACATGCCTTATATTTTGTACCAATTCTGCTCTTTTGAGGGGGAGGGGGAGGCTAGATCTCACTCTACCTGTATCATTCTGATGTCACATGGAGCTATTTCCAGACCAGTTACCATGGAAACCACGAGGCCTTCACACCAGTTAGCAGTTCAATATATAATTTACTCAGTTTTTTCCACTCAAGTGATTGAAGCTCATATATAGCAACTGCATGCATACATGTATGCATAACTTCCTACCAATTTTATTTTACAAAAAATATATAATTGTATGACTGTACAAACAGTTAAACAGTAAATTTGTTCCTTTAAAGAAATTGCATGGGCTCATAAAATGAGCATTAACGTTTAGGCTCTGATGTCAGTTTTCCCAAACTGAAAACCTCCCATATGTAATTAGAGACCCCCATTGTGATGGCTACACAGGATTGAAATGGTAGACATTTGCTCAATAGACTTGCACTATAGCATCTTTAGGAAACTTCACTATATTATATGGCCAGTAATTTAAGAAACAATCAAGCAAATGGTTCTGAGGAGAAATTCAGTGTGAAATATACAACAGTGCCAGTGAACTAAATTAGGCTTGAAACCACAAAATCTCGATATGTAATGTTAGAAGGGCAATAATGGTCTGAGATATTCCAGAGAAAAGCAAAGCCTTTCATAGAAAAATTGATGCCCTCTCTCATTGCTAAGGGGGGGAGGGAGAGAATAAACTTTTATTATTTTAAGATATGCAAGATGTTAACCCTATGGCATGGGTTAAAAGCAATATTTCACTTTTCTTTGTGGTGAGAATTGTCATGTAGAAATCATGAAGCATAACAGCTATAACCACATGCTAGAGAGAAATTTGGAAAAAAGGAAGTAATTATTTTGCTACTATAGTTCCAGTCCAGCTGGAATTGGGGAGTGGAAGGAAGGCATGTTTTAAAAGCAGAAATTAATGTCAGATTAAGCATTTCTCACAATTACAATACCATATTGGGGGAAATGGACCCATTTAGTTGTAAATGCAGGCAAACCAACCAGGGAGTTAATAGACGATTTCCTATACAGAGGAAAATTCATTTTTCCTGTCTTAATGTTACACTGACAAAAGTTCCAGATGAAAATTTCTCTTTGGTGTAATACATCCTTTCAGAATCTGAGTTGATCATTTTTATTATAAAATATACATTTATTTTTAGTCTCAGCCAAAGAATATTGGATGTGAATGTTGTTACTGAAACATTTTTCCAGTTCTTGAGGCAGTTAGTCCCATCTCACTCAGTCTTTCTCAATATGAAGAGATAGATAAAAATTGAGTATACCGATACGCAACTGTACATATGTACTCAGATTTTGACGTGTATTTCCTTACACGAATCAGAATTAAAGTAGCAATCAAACATTAAAAATTTTAAAAGATCTTCAAGCTGCAACTTTTCAAGCAAACATTTTCAGATATTGGTTATCCCTGGATTTAAAAAAAAATTTAATTCAAGAAATATTTTTACTGCTTTCATTACGAATTATTATTTACTCATGAGCCCCTGCACAAATTCAGTGAAATGTAACAAATCCTACATAAATCCAAGAGGGTATAGTAATAGACATTTAATTAATTTAATTGTGTCTTCTGATAACAATAGCCTTGTGGAAAACGTTTGAAATATTTTAAATAATCTGTAAACTGGCCAGAGTCACTGGGAGTCAGGTAGAATATAAATTTAATGAAAGTAAAACCTAAGGGAAAATCTGAGGGCCTGCAAACTATAGAGAGATCATACTTTTCAATCTTTTTATCTTGACATATCAGTTGTTTCTTTATCCATATCGCTAAGGCAATAAAGTGTATAATCTGATTATATTCACATTTAGTCTGATGTTTAATGTTCTATTTTGAATGGAGAATCTATGAGACTAGGCTAAAGGCCCAATATAGTATACCTGTTTTATATCACTATCAGTTCCCTTATAGGGTTCTTGTATGGGAAAAAATGGACAGGAAATACTATGTACATTATTTTGAGCTTCTGAAACAGGCAAGATATACATTTAATGAATAAGTAAACAAACAAGCCCTACTGAATTCAGCTTGCACTGAATTATTTATTTGTCTATTTATTTATACAGCAAGTACATAAGTAACTGCTTGGATTCTTTATTGTCCAGAAATGATTATACTGGCAAATTTACAAATCAGATTTTTTTTTCATATATTAACAAATATATTTTGGGAAAGAGAATTCAATCAATTTTTCTCCTTGAACTTCCAAGCCTCTGTGGGAAGCAGTGGAAACGGTTTTAATAGTTCACACCATGGATCAGGTTTAAAAAAAACAAAACCACCCTTAATGTGGTGTCATCTGATGTGTTGACAAGCATTCTAACCATCCGCAGTGATCAAAATTGTACCTATTGAAAATATCCAGGTTGGGAAAGATTGTTTTAGGAACTGAAGGAACAGGTCTCGCTATAGTTCCAAAGATTGATATAAGAGATTGGAAACCATACTATCCCACTACAGAACGACATTTGCTGTTTAGAAACTTTTCCATATTTTGGGTTTTATGTAAGGAAGAGCTCTTGTTTCCAGACACTGCCTGACTTTGGATCCTGAGATAGATAATCCCATAAAGTACAGTTGACAACCTTTTGGCTTGCTTGAGCTGCATTGAGTGAAGAAGAATTGTCTTGGGCCACATATAAAATATATAATATAGTTAATGTATATAGATAACAAACTTCCTTTATTTTTTAAATACCTTTTCATATCTTTTAAATATATTATCAGGCCAGCATTAGCTGTCTGGGGCCACATGTGACTTGTGGGCTATGGGTTGGGCACACATGCCATAAAGGTCCCCCAAATTCTACATACTTCAAAAAGCAAACAAAGATCTAAGAAGAAAACACTGTCCAAAGCACTTGTTCCTTATCACACATTCAGCAACCAACACATAGATAAGAAAAAACCAATTATCTGTGCAGGATATTATAAGTTATACAAGCAAAAATGAAAAACTGTAGCCAGTGAAGGTAGATAGACTGATTACATATACAACAACTCTGATCAAGACAGGTAGAACCAGCTATCACACATAAGAAACCACTAAAACTCATTCCCTTTTATCAAAGCACTGATTATATTACCTAGTTTGGCAATGAAACATATGCAACAAGAAAACTATTGCTGAGTAATTTATCGAATTGTAGAAAATTTTGTCCTTCCATTTTTCAAGCAGATTTCTAGCCTCGAATAACAGAAAATTAGAACAGAATGTACAGGTCATCTATTTTAATAAAATGTTCCCCCTGCTCCCCAGCATTACTGTTCTGGTTCAACAGAATAGAAAAAGAAAGAAAAAGAAAAAAAAAACAATTAGCCTGATTGACAAAGTAAGGAAAACTAAGGGACTCCTTATGCTTGCACATTCATGGGAATTTTCTTCCCTGTTCATTAGACCAGAAGCTTTTCACTCCTTGCTAATATTGCAACTACAACTTTCCACTCCTTGCTAATATTGCAACTACTATCATGGCAATATTTGCAGTGATAGTAGTTAAGCACTCTCTCGTTCTCACTCTCTTACATACATACACACACATCCCAATGGTCATTCAACAAATCTGACTGGAATGAAATCTAGAATAGATAAAAGCAAGTATTGTTTTATATAGTGAGTAATTAATTTGTGGTATGAAGTTCAGGTCTATCAAGACTAATGGCTTTGAAGTCTCAGTGTTTTACCCTGAGGTTGTGGGAAGAATACCTCCAAATGCCAACTGAGGGTGTGAACAGATTACTGGGGAAGCTGAACACCACCACATGTGTGCTGGACCCATGCCCTTCCTGGTTGGTTTCGGCCTCCAGGTCGGTGACACGAGGCTGGCTCCAGGGAATTATCAACGCTTCCTTGAG
>JAOYMU010000283.1:25634488-25646052 GCA_025802295.1 Psammodynastes pulverulentus
CGCAGGGGGGCAGGGCATGTTGCATTGTGGGTGCACACGCTTTCGGCACGCCACAAGAAAAAGGTTCGCCATCACTGGTCTAAGACAACTTTTCTCAACCTAATGTCTTTAATATTGTTGAATAAGAGCCCTTCTCATCTCCAGGAAGAGAGCAGCATCCCACAAATTTATTTGCTCTCACAACTGTACACTGCTGAATGACTAAAGCTCCTTGGTCGGGCAGTGGTTAGAATGCAGCCTTGCAGGCTGACTCTGCCCACTGCCAGGAATTTGATCCTGATCGGCTCAAAATTAACTCAGCTTTCCATTCTTCCAAGGTCAGTTAAATGAAGATCTAGAATGTTGAGGGCAATATGCTGACTCTGTGAAACACTTACAGTGTATTGTAAAGCACTATGAAGTGGTATAAAAGTAAGTGCTATTGCTATTGCTAAACGCTTGAAGCCAAGCTGGTAGGTTTGTAAAGAATGAAATGTTTTATTTCTATGTCTGTATGTGACTGGGCAAAATAAGATAGGTAAAGGCTTATTTACTTATTTTTCTTTTGTGCAATATTTATTTTTGCTATTTGTTTGTTTCCTAAATCCTTTTAAGACGATTGGACTGATTAACAAATAGGCAATCAGGTAAAGAGACAGGGGCTGTCCCTTAACTATTAACACCGTTTTCTTGAGAAATATTCTTTTTAATTTCATTGACTCCTGATTAGACTGGAGCAAAAACTGGGGCAGACTTTTCTCTCCACACAGAGAACATTAAAATTCAAAAATTAAAATGCATATAAGTGTACATGTAAGACCTGTCTCTACTTTTACAGATGTATCTGCTGCATCTGTCCACCTTAATCTTTATGGACTCTGGACAGTTGAAACTATTTTTGCTGAACTGGAGTGGAGAGTAGGGATTGCAAGAATCTCTAATATCTCTTTTCCATTCTGTACAGACAAATATTTAAACAGAACCTCTACAAACTAATAAATGTTAATTGAGCAAAACCTTTTTTTTGTATATATGTATCAAGAATGATTATGAGCATTAGAAGTTTACTAGTTGGAAACATGAATGCAGAGGATCTCATATTGTTGGTTGAAAACCTGTATAAATTGCAGTGAACGCATATGCTATATGAGGCAAAAAAATATACATTTGAACATTGATCAAAGATCACTGTCTCTTATAGGAAAAAGAAGTGGAAAACTGCAAGTTATAAATAAATAGTGAGAAACTAGAGCAAGTAGATGAATTTGGGTAAATTTGACAAAATGTTTACTAAAAGCAAGAAAATATAGAAGGGTTCAGTCACTAACACTGGAGAAAATTAGTAGACAATAAGTGCCTTTTGCCAGGAATGATTTTTTTTTTAAAAAGAGGAGACTGGCCAATGTATAAAAGCCAGCTTCTGCCCATTCTGCTACGTGTAAGTCAAAACTGAGTATGTCAAGAGAAACGTAAAAAATAAGAATTGATTACATTTTCAAAACAAGACAGACAAAAGAGGATTTATGAGTTTTGGTGGAAACAGGCAGCATTGCAAGGATAGAAAGGCATAAGAGACCAGTATCCCCCCCCCTTCACAATGGTGTTGGAAAAATAAGAGGAAGGAGTATTATATAGATTTACTACCTCAAGTTATTTATAAAAAATAATAAAGGTGGTATCAAGCAACAAATATTGTGCTTTTGCACCACACCAATTATTTGTACAACTAGGTAGTTCATGTGAAAAAAAAGGTGGGATTTGCATCACAATACTATTCCCATTGCTTTGGTTAATCTGAAATCCTTCTGCCCTCCTTGCAAATGTTGCTAGATTAGTTATCTTTTTTTAATCTCGTGCTTCATTTTACTGGTTTACTATTTCTTACATCTTTTTGCACTTTATATAATGCTGCTTAAAGTGGAAGCATATTCTTTTGTGGATATTTATGTATATGTATGCATACTGAATACTCAGATCACAAGTGGAATCAAAATTAATTTAGATTCCCCATCTAAGCTACTTCGCAGAAAGGCCTATTTATTTAAAACTGCTTCCATTATCTCCTTCTGCAGAAAACCAGTTTCCAACCACAAGCGTAATGCTCTATTGAATTGTTTGCACGCCTTCTGCATCCGTGTATACGTTATATGTTTGCACCATTAGTATGGGTGCGTATCAGCACGCTGTCAAAACTAGGTCAGAGGCCATTGAAACCGTCAAGCAATCGAGAGAGCAGCTTCAGGATTAACGGAGGTTTCTTTCTTCATCTCCCAGTCCTCTTTTCTACTCACCTGTGTATCCCAGGGTAGCGACAGCTTCTCCATTTTTCACACACTTCGAGTCGGAGGCCGCCATTTTGGCCCGGAGGAAATTGCGTCACTCTTCGCAACTGCTGAGCATCGCGAGATTTCTTGGGGACCAATCGTTTTCCCGGGAAAATCGAAGGGTGGCTTCCTCCCTGTAATCTTGGGCCGTTGTGCTTGTCCAGCACTTCTGTTTGCTCTGAACGAAAACTCACAGCCCAGAAGGGGCTTTGTTTCCGAAGACCCAACCTGAACTGGGTTAGCCATGTGCCGCCTTGTTGCCGTGATGAGAGAGGCAATAAGTGACATAAGCTTTGCCCAGCCCCCGTTTCAAAGCCTATGTTCACAGTCATGAAATCTTCGTAACCGGTGAGGAAAGGGAAAATTCTGGAAATAGAGAAGATCCGGAGGGGAAAAATCACACGGAAACCAAGTTTCTAGGGTTAATTTTGGGGCTGAAAACTTCTACGTAGCGTCCAGGGTTGCATCATTTTTTAAAGCGTCGTAGAAAGCTTTCCGTGTATGTGAATCGTCCACAGAATTCCTTCGGTTGGATACGATGGGTATATCGGCATATGGAAGATTTTCCTTTCAAGATGAGGAAAATTTCTGATGACTTCCCAACAATATGGAAGCGACTTAGTGTTGCTATTTTTTCGGCTGACTTCCCGATGTACTCAGGAATCGTAGGATTTCTGATGAGACTGGTCCCTATTAACTTAAATCATAGTTAGCTGGGGGCCTCCAGCTAATTGGAATAGAAGTGTGACCGCATCCTCAGTTTAAACATAATAAAAGTTTGCATTGTAATGGAATTGTAAGTTCGTTTTGTAATGGAAAAAGTTAAACATCATATATTCTGGATTTTATATCTCATGTAGTTATTTTAATCAACATTATTCTGATTTATCAAACACCCATCAAAATCTTCCTGAATATGAAAAGAAATATCTGAGGGTGAAGTTGATATGCAAATTTAGAGTAAAAATTCTCTTAAGAGTTCCTTATCCATAGGAGAGTAATGAAGTGACCACTTCCTTAAGTAGACTTACATTATCAGCTGTTGTTTAGAGGCACTCCCAAAATTAAGCATTGCAAACTTTGTTTTGTATCTTTAAAAAAAAAGTGGAATATTCTCTATAACAAATACAGTATTTATTCAGAAACACATTACATCATGTCTTCCGGTTATCCTCTGTAACCAACCCCACTATTGTTAATGAAGGACAGACACAAGGAATAGCATTTCTGCACAAAAAATATCTGTTTGTTTAAAAGTGCATTTCCCCAATAAGAGTAAATATGATTTCCCCAAAATTAATAATCCAAATCAAATTCCATAGGGAATGATTCATATCCGGAAGTGATACAATTTGACTGCCACGTCCCTATGAGATTAAACCTGGACACTAGAATGAAGAGCAACTACTGAGCATCAGGCTTACAGTGGAATAAGCTGTTACTAGAGGATTTTAGCACACATGAAAATGTTTAAATCCTGCAGTCAAGGGAACAAAAATTCAATGTTCAAGGAGTTATCCAGTGCTATTTCACTTTGTTATCATGGTACTTAAAAAAAAGATTTTTTAAAAAATCTTTTAGCAAAAATTTGTACATCAGGTAAAATTGCACATGGACATAAAATACAACCTAGTTTTACATTTCTTTCACTGCCCAACTTTTTCAATTTTATTTCAAATAATTAAGGTGCCCTTACCAGCTTTTCATAGGAATAGTGTTACATGGCAGCAGCAGACTCTTAATCCAGAGAAAAGGACTTAGGGATACAATTTATACAAATATGTAACTCAAGAACAAAATGGGCAGTTTTCTATTGATATTTCAAATAAGAGTAACAGAATTGGAAGTGACCCTGGAGGTCTACTCCAACCTCCTACTCAAGCAGTAGTCCTCGACTTACAACAGTTCATTTAGTGACTGTATGAACTTAAAGGCATTTTAAAAAGTAACTTGTGGCCATTTTCCACATTTACAACCATTCTGGTACCCCCCTGGTCATGTGATCCAAATTCAGATACTGGAGTGTCCTGGTTGGAATGTGATCCAGTTTTGCAGCCTTCTGATAAGCTAAGTCAGTGAGGAAGCCAGATTCACAATAACCATTTTAGTAACCAACAGCTATGGTGATTCACTTAACAAATGCCTCACTTAGCAACATAAATTTTGGGCTCAATTGTGATAGTAAGTCAAGGACTACCTGTACTATTTCAGACAAATGGTTGTCTAATTTCTTCTTAAAAACCTCCAATGTTGAAAACCCCACAATTTCTGGAATTTCACTGAAGGGTCAGAAAATTTTTTCTTAGTTTTAGGTTCTCTCCTTGATTAGTTATCATCCATTGCTTCTTATTCTGCCTTCAGGTGTTTTGAAGAATAGGTTGATCCCCTCTTCTTTGTGGCAAACTCTTAGATATTGGAAGACTGCTATTATGTCACCCCCTAGTCCTTCTTTTCGTATTTGACTTAATCAACTGCTAAGCGATCAACTGTCTTGCGGCCTGAGAGAAAATTGTATTGAATTAGCTTATGAACAACTGTTTTAGAGCTAACATCTCAGAAAAATTTAAATGTAACAAAATAAAGGTCTGAATTGAATTCTATTGACATCAGGGCTAGGAGGACAGAGGCATCTACTTGTGATTCTAAAGCACCATATAAAAACAGCTTACAGTATAGTTTTCTATCTTGTGCTGTTTAACTGGGACAATCTCAGTATTTTTCTCTGCAGTACAGATCTTCATATCAAAAATTGGAAAATAATATAAATACTAGATAATGGAGCTAAGTACTTTACTGGCATTCAAACAAATCCATAGGAAAAGCACTTCTGTGTAACATCCTGAAGATCACAACAATATTCCTCCATCAACATATTAACAACATGAATACATGGGAATGAAAGTAGCGTAGAATATGTTATATACATATTCCCACTCCTTCATAATCTCTTCCATTAGTTGCTGCATGAACATTTCATTTGCTGCTTCCTTTTTACCAATTTTAGAGTAGCAGACAGAACTATTATCAATGCCTGGGAGTATAGTATTATATCAAGCCTCTTCCACAGACACAGATATATTGAAATGAACTGTTTATTAGTTGTGTAAAGCAAAAGGGTCACCATTTTTACTAAAAGAATGAAAGTCACAATAGATGCTTAATACACCTTTAACTAGGTGTACTTTTAACTGGCTGGATACTGCAGTCGGGAGGCAGGTGTAATAAAAGAAGAATTATATGGTGATACACATTTCAGTAGAGAAAGGGGAAATTATTCCATTAGAAATATTGGGACAAAAATTCCAACTATGAAAACAGAACAAACACATTTAGGGAACACTACTGTACAGGAAAGGTAGCAACTGTAGAAAAACAAAGGTTTGAGTGCAGTCCAACACAATTGTGTTCCCATGTCTCCCAAGTTTCCACACTCAGTTTACTAGTCCACTTTTGACTGCTACTTTTCAAAGTTTGATTTTGAACTCTGTAGGCTGCACAGTAGCAGAAGTCCCCGAGGATTTGAAGAGTGCCTTCAAGATGGTGTCAGGATCCACTTCGGCCGGGGGATTTGAAGATGTTCCTGTGCTTGTCCTACGTGGTTCAATTTCTTTCTTCACTGAAGGAGTGTCACTCAATCGACTAGGAAGAGTTACAAGAAATAACATTATATTTAGCCTCCTGACAGAATATAGACTCAAGCAAAAGTGTTTATTTTTTTATATACAAGAGTAATGGAAACAAAAAGAAAGAACAAAATTAGAAATGCTAGAAGTTCCAACATTGAATGATAATCAGGAATGAAATGGTTGCTATCAATTATGCTGAACTCAAATAGTTTTTCATATTTTCAGCCTGGTAATCTAAGAGAGGCAAATTTTATGTTTATATTCTGTCCTTAAAGATCTTTAATTTTATGAATGTAATACACTTACAGCAAAATAGGCTGGTCTGATGTGATGACATTTCCATTAATGAAAAGATTACACTTCATTGGTTGTCCTAGTGAGAAAAAAATTAAACATTATAACATCAAAAGATGCAATGCTTTAAAATACTCTATCAGAATTGTCGCTAAGGTGGCACAAATTCTGGAAAATCATAATCTGGATGATATTCACTCTTCCACTTTTTCCACACTTTATATTCAGTGTCAGAAGCATTGCTTCCATGATTTTTCTCCTCTTAATATAAAGAAAAATCACTGTTAATTTGAAAAATTCCAACTGCAAAAATCTGTATTCTAAAATCCTGGTAAAATAGAAACCTTTTTTATTGTTTGATTCTTTGTTTTTCTGAAAATGTTTGAAGTATTTTGCAAAGCAAGGAAAAAAGAAAGAAAAGCTCAACCTTTCACATGAGGTTCATACTCACCATCCAAGCATCTGTTGTTATATTTCTTATATGCAGTGATGGCATCTTCCTTTTTCACAAATACAACTTCAGCCATCCCAGGGTTCACTAGACGAGCTCGCTTTAGGGCACCACACACACAGAACAATTCCTGAGGAAAAAGTTGTTGTTTTGGAATAAAGAATATAGTAGTGCTATAACTTTAAACAAGACAGGATTGTTAAAGCAATAGCAGCAATACTAGATTTAGATACTACCTTATGCATGTCTCTTCCAGTTTTTGTATTTATGAAGTCTTATTATCAGTAAATTAAATTTGTGGTAACAAAACATCTAATATTGAAGAGTTTCTGCATTATAGCAAAAATGGTCTATGAATGAGATACTACAGCATTCCCTGCATTTTATAAATGTTCTAGAGCAGTGGTTCTTAACCTGGGTTCAATCGAACCCCAGGGGTTTGGTGAGTCAGTCTCAGGGGTTCGGCGGGGGTCAAGACACACACTTGACTCATAAATATATACCTATGTATATTTTATTTTTCCAATTAAGAAGGGTTCGGTGAATGCGCATATGAAACTGGTGGGGTTCAGTAGAAGGGTAGAAGGGTTCGGTGGGGTTCAGTACCTCCAACAAGGTTAAGAACCACTGACATAGGCTGTTTTATTAAAAAGCAGCAGTTTTTATTAATATATTTAGTATTGATGTGCAGTCCTTGGAATCTTTTATTGCACTTATAAATCTTTTTTTCCTTTTTAAAGCTGATTTGCCAACAGCACTGAATTTTTGTTATCAAATTCATAGTATTTTTATTTTAAAAAAATAAGAGTTGTGTTGGGGTTTTTTTCACTTTCTAATGTGTGTCACACTTTACATTTTCCCCCAATTGCCTACATGTATTGACTGATCTTTTACTATTATATTTTGCTCATGCATTCTTAATCTATATATGTAATGCAGTTATCACCTAGATAGTCTGTTTTTTTCCACATCACACTCATTTGGTTTATGTATTTGGCTCTTATAACAGCTTTCATAACATCCCATCTTGTTGTTAGAGATGTTTGGTCTGAAGCATTTTCTGTGCTTCTTCTAAATGAAAATTAGAAAACACCCTGAAGTTTGACATTTCCAGTTTTCCACCCACTGCCATTTGGTATAGCTGCTCTTTTGTTTATGGGTCTATTCCTAGTGCACCAATGGTATTTTTTCTTCATCAGTGTTGAGAGGCAATTTGCACATATAGGCTGAGGCATGGCTTTCCTTGTTATTTATTGCATTATTTTTTTTTGTTATATTTATTTGTTATGATTATTCATTATTCTTTATTCTCAATTGCAGTCTGAATAAATTCTAATTTAAATAAGGTTTTGGATTTGCAATCATTGAAAAATATTTATTAGAAAATAGGCATCTGTTTAATGCACCTAATGGAAGGTATTTAAAAGGGGACATGCTGTATTTTACCTATTGTACTGCTCCAGGGAATCCATAGGTCTTAACAGTACAGGAGCCTTTTCACATTTCACAGTACATTTGTTAGTTCCAGGTTCAATCAATCAACAACTACATTCAGATTAAATTAAACTATTAAGGAACTATTTTCAGATAAGTTGCCATTTTGTCCAATCATTTAGTGCTAATAAATGATATTCAGGGTCCCTGGAATTAAATATTGCATCTTAATGATCATAACTACCATAGATAACAAAAACTGACTATAATGCAATTTTACTTTATCAGCAATTCATGATGCTTGCCTCACGTATTGTTAATCTAATTAACGATATTAATTAATCTAAGTTAAATCTAAGTTACACATGATTATAGTTGAAGGCTCACATAATTGAAGGTAGCCAAAAAAATTCTCATTACATAGATAACTAGCACACTAGGTCATTACTTCTATTTTTCTACGTAGAAAAGGAGTATTCACACGTTCAGTCATAGTGATTCACAGTTGCAGTCTGAAATGCTGCAACCCAGAGGCATTCTATAATGTGTACTAGTTGGCATTATGGAATACTAATAATACTAATAAGGGGAGATGCTTTAGGCAAATAATCTTCATAAAAAGTCAGTGCTAGCTTGTATTAATATTTTTAGCCAAGTGAAAGAATATTATTTAAATATATCATGCTTATGATGGCAGCTAAACTAACAACTTGGGAAAACAGATAGGTATGATCCCGAAGCAGATAGGCAATAATAGCATGCAAGAATGGACCTATGTTGTGTCTTGTGTTTACCATGTAGAATGATTGATTTGATGCTTTAAAGTCAGGTAATGAGGAGGAAGAATGTTCCAGGACATTGGATAGCTCCTAGCACGGAAAAGCTTCTCAACCTTGGCAACTTTAAGATATGTGGACTTCAACTCCTAGAAATCCCCAGCCAGCATGATCAAATCTAAAAATTTAAAAACATTTATTGCATATATTGATATGACACAATGAGATTCAGAAAACACATTAATTTAAAGGCACATGGAGAATTGTCCAATTGAAGGAAGGAACTTATCAGGGTTTATGTATCTGCAAATAACTGGAAAAATAAACAGCAATCTTAAAAAAATAAGGAAAGGTTTTGAGAAAGATAACAATATGAAACACTTATGCCAAATTAACTTATTAGCATGCCTTTACAAACTGTTATTGAGATGTGACATAGAGACAGAACAACCATAGGTTGCATGATAAAGTGACTTAAAGACTTCAAAAAAAGCAATCAATAAAATTAGTTCAAGCTATAGTTTAAGGAAGCATTGGTATAAAATATTTTACAAATTGTATTTTATTTAACCCTATCAATAATTCCCAAGATGGATAAATCATGTAACAAGAAATGTTGGAAATGCCACAACAAAAAAAGAATTAACACCAAATGTGGTGGTAATGTAATCTCCCCCTCAAACTATAGGAAAGAAATACATAAAAATATTTGTAAAATCATAAAAATAAAATTTGAACTGAAACCACAGGTATTTTCATGAGATATAATTCCAGAAAACAATGCATCTCTCACGACAGCAACTTAGTCCATCCAGCTTTCTGGTTATCACCTCCTTGCTTGCTTTCCTTCCAACTTTCCCAGCATTAGACTTTCTCTAGAGAGCTAGGTCTTTACATAATATGTGCAAAGTAGGATAATTTGAGCTTAGTTATTTGTGCCTCAAGTGAGAATTCAGGCTTCAATTGTCTGATAATCCCTTTGTTTGTTTTGTAGCCTGTCCACAGTATTTTCAGCAGTTTTCTTCAACACCAACATTTAAAAGTGTCAGTAACTTTCTATCCCACTTCTCCAAAGTCCAGCTTACTTAATGGTATCACAAATAATACCATTGCCTATTCTATTCTGTTCTTTGCAGGGATAGACTTGTCAGGGCATCTGAATATCTTTTACAAGGCCTTCATAGCTATATAACAAGTACTAATTTCTGGTGTATTTCTTGATTGCTTGTTCTTTTACTATTGATAGTTGATTCCAAGAGGCAAGCATTATCTGTATTTTCAATTGTCACTGTCTCTGTCAATTCTAGAACTGGTTGTTGTACATTATTTATGTATAAGCTTAGTCCCATTTGTACCATGCTCCTTGTCTTTTACTATTACAGCTTGCAGATCCTTCGCATTTTCAGGCATCTCCAAAAGCCTACACCAGTATAACAGGATAAAAATAGTTCCACTTATGTTTGTTTCTCATTTATCAGAGTAGAAGCAATAAACATTTGGTCTTCAGTGCAGAACAACAAAATGAAAACACTTGGCTATACTAGGGAACAAACTAGTGGATTTCTTTAGCAAATGGATTGAATTGTCAGTTGAATTTTATACAATGCTTTCTTTTGTAAAATGCTTGCTTTCATGGGCAGCTTTGCAGGAATTTACATATAGAAGTCATACTAAATAAAATATGCCACATCGTATCAGAAGCTGGCTCCCAACACATTAAACAAATAACAAATGTATATTTGCCTGCAGTCCCCGGTGTTTTGAAAAGCTTACTATTTTAAATCCAAGATAAATGAAGTTCAAATTTTCTTTTTCATCAAAGGTTAGGATAACATCACAAATTGATTTGCATTAAAGTGTGTCTTCACAGATTTTATATCACCCAGATAGTTAGAACTTAATTAAAGTAATTAATTAAAACTTCCAGAACTGAAAAACACAATAGTCTTTCATTTAGGCTTTTAGGAAATTGTAGTCCCAATGCATCTGGAAAGCATTTGGTTTGGAAGACTGAGATAAGAGATTAACTTTCTAGGTACCCTCTAAATAATTATTAAGTTTTAGGGCAATGGTCTTCAAACTTGGAAAGTTTAAGACTTGTGGACTTCAACTTCCAAAATTCCTGAACTAACATGACTGGAGGAGGAATTCTGGGACTTGAAGTCCACAAGTCTTAAAACTGTCAAGTTTGAAGACCCCTGTTTTAGGGCAATGATTTTCAATCTCAGCAACTTTAAGATTTGTGGACTTCAGCATGCCATCTTGGACCTCACCCAAGAATAGTGTGCTGAACAGCTGGGAACTCTTTTCTTCCTGCCAATGAAAAGCTGATTTTCTTGCCAAAACTGGTATATGGAGGTTCTGCTTCCTGTTTTTTTAAAGGGGAGATTAGGAAGGACCCAAGACAACCTTCATCTTTTTTAGATCTTTTTAAAAATAGCATAATAAAACCAGTATCAACTGTCAGTAATATGATTCAACAAAATAAACATGTTGATAACTACTAAAGCAAAATATCACAAAGCAAGTCCAGAGTTTTACTGTATCTTCTTGTGAAAAAAGGAAGGCAAAGAAGAAACATAAAAAAACCAAACACTTTTTACTTTTACTTTACTTTTATCATACTTATAACCCGCTCCCTCTCCCCTAAGGGACTCGGGGCGGGGTACAGATCATCCAT
>JAOYMU010000283.1:25710905-25722544 GCA_025802295.1 Psammodynastes pulverulentus
ACTATAATTGCTCCATTACTCCCAGGATATCCAGATTAGGGTATTATGTGATTACACACACACACACACACACACACACACACACACACACAAAAGATCTAAAGAATCTCAAGGTATACAGAACACAATGGTGAGAATTTACATGGGAATTTACATAGGATATCTCTAAACACTATTTTTAGTTACACCGGCTCTCAATCTAAGAGTAAATATTGCCTCTACAGTTCATCTATTCCTACACTCCTAGCAAAGAATCTTTTCAATTTTTCTTGAGGAAAATTGAGGTGCTATGAGAAACTTTTCCGGCTATCATTAGAAACTCCAAGACATAAATTTGTTTGTTCCCACTTACCTATTTTCCACTATATCCATGGTCAATTCATTAGTCATCATAGGGCTCTTTTTTTTTTTTTTTTTACTGTTGTGGATTTATTTTGATATTTTAGAAACAAATTATATTAATTTCTGCTGTAAATTATTTACATTTTGGAAAAATAAGCATGTTTGTTTTCTAGATATCTTGCACATTACCAAATTAAGATATGCAAAAGAGTTTATAATAACATATACCAACCACACAATGTGTATGTACATTCCTCTTTATTTAATACAGCACAGACACATACAAAAGAAAAACACTCATGAAACTCCTGCCACATTTAAAGACAGGCACATCTACTCTCAGTTTGAACATTCAAACTGATCACTTCTGATCAAATATCTGCTAATTAACTATAGATGGATTCTCAGTCTCCAGCCAAAAGAATAATCCACACCCTGTTTGAAAAAGTGAAATTGAGACAGTAATTCCTGGATTATAGAAGCAGGAAAACCACTGAAGAAAAATCACTCTTCTATAAAACTCAACCCATGAGTTTTTGGAGCAAATATATGCTACTCACCATTTTAGTTTTCAGGCCCATGATATGATAAAATGTACTAAGATGAAAGCATTTGTTTCCCAGTTAATTTAACTGTATTTTGAAACTGGAAAGGAACTGAATATACATTCAGAACTGGCATAGGCTTTTTGTGGCAGCAGCTTCCCCTTTTCTGTACTCCAGTTTTACATGGAAAGTAAGCAGGCACCAGGTCTTCTGATAAAGAGCCTAACATACTTTAAAACAGTTATTTATAAAAAGGAGAATGAAAGGGTTATTTACAAAATTCATGGCTGGTGCAGTACATCTTTTAAGACACGCTATGTTACAATCTTTCAGGTCCTGAGATTATTATGGAAAAAAATAATAATTCAAATATTGTGTTTGGAATCATTGAAATAGGAGAAAAAGATCAATTCATTCTTTTAAATCTTTCAGGTTGGTAGAATACATTTCTGTAAAAAGTAAGCCAAAAAGCAGTTGGTACAAGTAACTAAATAATGTGTATAATTAATTATACAAGCCCTCTTATCGAGAGCAGCTACATATCTGTTGCATGGAAAACATGTCACAAGACAAATATTCTTCCCACATGGCTCAAACCTCCCACTAATTTTAGAAATATTCTCAGGTTCAAAGATAGAGCCAAGCTATACGCAGAACAGAATAACTGCTTCAGATATGTTTCCTAGACATGGATAATTATAGCACCACTAACTTGATAAAAATAGGTACGGTACCTTAAATAAGTCCATAGAAAATCTATAACCATGTTCCACAAGTATCAGTGGATCAATTTTGTCAATAAGGACGTCTCCTTGTTTTGTATGGCTAACCAGGTATTTTTTGCTGAATATTGAGAAAATATTCAGAAATATTGATTCCATCAGGAGAAAAATACTAAAATAGAATTTTTAGATTTTTAAACTTGAAACCTGCACTATTATTAGAATCAATTTATGAAAAGCATGTTCTTTTCAAGAAAGACAAGTTCAGCTCAATGTTTCATATTTATAATCACATCAGTGTCCAACTGCAGAATTTATCTTACAATTTAGAAAATCCTTAACAGTTTTTAATTTTAAATTATGATACAGTATTTACCGGACTATAAGCCGCTACTTTTCCCCCCACGCTTTGAATCCTGAAGCTTGTACAACAATGCAGCTTATCTATAGATTTTTCTTCACTAACTGCCATCAGGGCACGCAAAAACATGACAGATGCAGACAGATGCGGCTTATAGTTAGGCGCGGCTAATATATCTAAAAATATTTTTTTCTTTTAAAATTTAGTGGGTGTGGCTTATATTCTGATGCGCTCTATAGTCCAGTAAATACGGTACTTAGGTACTGAATATGATTAAAATATGTTTGAGAGATGGATGAAATATGTAACACTGCTCACCAATTTAAATTAAATTTATTTTAAGCAAATGTTCTTGACTGAAAATACATGCAAAAAAGTGCCCCAGCTTCCACATGATATTTAATCCTCTGGATTCTTCAATCCACTGCTGAAAGGTGCCAAAGAAGAAATATATTCAGATCACTTCTCTAAAGAAGAATCTATGTGAATGGAGATCTAATTAACTAATTGTTCTCTCCTTGTAAAGGTAAAATATTTATCTACTTACAGATTTACTAATTTCAAATGGGAGATTGTTCTTTATTTCACATCCGCATCTTTGATCATAATCAGTAAAAGGATAACACCAGATTTTAAAAACTTCCTAGTCTCTCAGAACCCTATCACTGTACTGGTGAAAATGTTCCTGCTATTTAAAATTTAATTTCACTTTTACAAAAATATTTTCATAATACACACATTCAAAAAGCTTTGTCATGTTTCTTTGGGTAGATATTAACAATAGCCGGGGGGAAATATCTGTAATACTATAAACATGGAGTTTTGCAACAAGCAATTTTACTGACTACTAAAATCAAACTAAAACATTACAGAGAAAGGCAGTGCTGAAAATAAAATGCTACTATACTAAAGACCAACCACCTCTAAGGTCTGAGAGCCCTACCTACAATCTTTACTTTTAAATTAGTTGACTTTTCTCAACTATTCCAATGTGTGATGAGACAATCAAATATTATCCCTTTTACCACACCAAATTAAAATGTCTGATGTACTGTAAAAGGCAAAATTTTGTAACACAAAGTGTACATTACTTATATTGTTTCAGGAGCACTGCAAAGATGAAAGAATTATAATTGGGATACAAAGCTCCAGAAATGTGTTTGTTACGTAGAACAAAAATATTTCATTGAACAAAAATTGCCCCAGATAAAAGTGATGAGAATCCTAGTTTTCTGACACGGCTGAACAAAATATAATTCAATTAAAAGACAACATTGGTAATTACCTAAATATGGGGATGGATTCAGATTTAGGTATCTGCAAGAGGGCTGGTAGAAGATTCTTCTAGGTCGTCAGGTATTCCTTCCTCAGCTCTTCACACTATAGTTTATCCTGATCTATATTATTTCTGGTATCTGAAATGATCGTTATGGAGGCATTCACTTCTGCCAGTCATTTTCCAGGTACTTAAGCCTAGATCAAATTAATATCTAAATGGATTATTCTAAGTGATTTCTTCAAGTGTCAACACAAGTTTCTCCAACTTCTAAAGATTGTTAAAAGATTTATATATATAAAAAAACTAAGTAATAGTGTCCTGAGAAATACATTCAGAAAATAATTCTTAAAAATTAGGAACAAATGGTTCAAAGTTGTAAAAACTCAATTTTGAAAACCCAATATATAGTTTACAATAGACTTCAGCATGACAACTGATCCCTTTCTTCCTAGTAAAAATTTTCTTGCTATAAGGAAGTTTTTTTAGACTGTTGCAGGAAATTCAACTTCCTCTTATCTGTTGCTGCAATTAGAAACATGTTAACTAATTACATAAAATACTTTATATTCCTCAATCATACCAAATTGCTTTATCTGAACAAAAGATAGCTCTTTAATTTCTAGCAGTATTCAATATTATTTTGAGTATTCAACCATCTATTCAGAATTGATTTGAAATAGAATGCAACTTTGTTTTAAAGATCAGTAGAACCTTAATAATAATAATATACGGTAGTTTTAAAAAGTTAAAAGTTTTATAAATACAATAAAAAATCTAAAATGGGTGATTGCTTATTTTGATTGATGGGTTGCATTCTTACATTTGTCACAGATCTTGATAACAGATTTGGTAAAAAAAACAAAAACCAGGGAAATCTTGCTATGATTTTTTTGTTTAAAAGTATACTGCTGTTCTTTGATTTAGCCAATTTGTTACTTAAAGCAATATTTTGTTTTACAATATATCTAAAGATATGTATCTGAGCAATGCAAAGAAGCTTTCACTGTATTAGGCGCATGGAAAACGAAAATGTTAATTTAGAAGATTAAATCACTGTCACCATTAACAGGCAGCTTCCTAGGCTGAAGCAACAGGCTTCTTAGGCATCAGAGGCCATATGAAAATATTTTTATTGCAGAAATATAAAATATTTTATTGTCTACTAGTTTGTAACCATTCAAATATAAATTATTTATAACATTTTAATGTTATAGAAATATTCTCCTCTTTCTCTGTCACAGGGAAAAATGCCAAATTTTAGAATGGCTGGTTTAAAGTTATGATTATTGGACTGATATTTTAAATTACAATCTGAAACTCCAGTGGAAATGGCTTAGTGTACTACCAACCACTTCATTACAGTTGCTCAAATACACTGTTTATAAATTGTGCCAACGTTCATTTTCAGAAGTAAACATTAATACTACAAAAAACAGATTCAACATAAGGAAAATAGTGCTGTGTGCAAAGAACAAACACGTAAGAATGACAGTTATGCAACAGCAGTTATAACATTACATATACTGAACACTAATTACAGAAGGGTAAAGTTACTTTAACAACATAAAGTCATTTGGGCAGGATCAAGGACTTTCCAAATATCTCCAGACACTTTAGGACCTCTGAATATACTTTGTGGGGATAAGAGGGAACAAAAAGAAAAGGCACTTAACCAAAAGCCTGAATCAAGTAACTTGGAGGAGTAACTCCATTTAGAGATAAAACTAAAGTATATATATATAAAAACCTAAACGGCATACAATTATAATTGCATAAACATTTTATGATATCTATTTATTATTCTAATCTTGGTGTTAAGTTTTTGGAAAACAAAAAGTGTTCTGTGACCTCCAACGTAACAAATTATGTAAATAGTTAAGTAAAAAAAACTTTCCAAAATTTAACATGATTTTTTTCCTCTACTACTATTCTGAAAAGTTCAAAAATAAGAGTAATAATTATATCACTTGTCAACATTCCAAAAAACTAACATCCTAATTTTTTTCTGGGCAAACAGTTCTAAAAATCACTGTGAAAACTAGATTTAAATGTATTTATAAATATAATCAAAAATATTTTAATGATGTAGCAGCAAACATAGTAAATAACTGTGAGTCCTAAGAAACTATCAGCTGATTATGATTCAATGTAACTGATGGTGGATTGGGATTTGCAAATTATTTTTATATCGACTGCTTTGGATCAAATGGAGAGGCTAAATGGAGGTTGGATTAGTCAGCTAAGAGTTTGAAGAAGCATACCCATGATTACCTGCCCCATTCATAGCCTACTGAATAAATGAAATCCTTATATCATGGAAACAGATGTCAAACCCACAGCACCCACACCTGAGATTTTGACTCAACATTCCCATCTGTCTTGACAAGACAATATAAAAGGCTGAAAAAGGAATGATTTTAAGCCATCATATATTACCTTGGGGATGAAAGTATGCATTGTTAAGACATTTCTTTGTTCACTGTTTATATCCTTTCTCCATACTTCATAAAGATCCAAGATAACCTAAGGAATTGCTAACTGTCCCCATTGGAACAAGAAACACATAATTTAAATGATTCTGAAATTCAAAACCTGTATGCCAAAATTATTGCTTATATTTGAGGCCTAGTGTATGATCACTATTTTAGCCCTAAGTCTCAAAACAATTTAAATTCAGAAATGAAAGCTTTACCTTTTATTGCTTGTGAATACTGAACAGATTTAACATAAGAGCTATTTAACTCTCCAAGTACATTTTTAAAAAAACTAGGCTGTTAAAAATATCTAAATTAAAAATTGCTGTGCGGGAAGTATCTCTCACTTGCATTGTAATGGCCCTGTATTCTATCTGCTCTTTTCAGTTCTGATTATCTTCTTTATGTCCTTATGTCCATTGTAGAGAAGCTCATCATTTAGATTTATTCTAATCATAAAATTCTTGTTTTATTGAGAACATCAGGAGCAATTGTCTTCTATCATTTCTTTCATGACATTATGTTTCCAGATATTCCAGTTTGCTATTAAGCTGAAAAGAACTGAACTCTCTTCACATATTTAGCAAAACAAAGAACCATAAATTCAAATCAATGTGCTTTCATTAAATTCTACATGAGAAAAATTGATGAGCAACCAGAAAACCATTTGTGTTATTTGGATTTATGAGAAAATTTTCAAATCCTTTTAACATAAAAATAAACCGTTTTCTGCCACCAAATGTTTTACTTTAAATTTATGGGAAAACATAATCAGAAACATATAACTTCTACTAATTCTATTCTGTACTGTGTATTATTTCTAAAAGAGAAAAATGTGTGGAATCGGAAGGTAAATCTTTATTTAAAAATGGTTTTACCTTTCACACTTTTTATCATTGTATATAAGGGAAAACTAAATCTAAAAGTTATTAACTACTTAATATTCAGTTTTCATAATGCAATATGGAATGTCAGGGTCTTAGTATGCCTCTTTCTTTTAAGAGAATTTCATTTTTATGATATTTTAAAAACATTGTTTCAAATATATTTATTTTAAATCTTTTCTTCCAAATGTATTTTTCTATTTATATGTGTGTGTGTGTGTACATGCCTAAATACAATTTGAAGTTGCCAAAGAAAAGAACTTATGTAACAGTAAGTCTTCAGTAAGAACTGTGTATTTGGCTATTTGTAGGATATGCTCATGGAGAACATTTTCCTTACCTTTAAAATGAAGGTAAATCAAGCAAGAGGATAAAATTAACCAATTAATATTGAAGGGAGAAGAAAGGCTTTGCAGATGCAAAAAACATTCTGAACTTTGTAGTTTCTATGAAACTATCAAACAGTCTGTTTTTTAAAAGCCCTTTGTTTACCTTCTATTCCAGATTGATTTGACTCTATTTTTAATCCGTATTTTGTGCAAGTTTTTTTAAAAAAATTAATAGGGTCAACCCAACATTCAGTTACTATGTTTATATTATATATTATTTAAATATACACACGTTTTACAAATATGATAAGTAATCTGAATCAGTAAGATTAGCTACCTGGCTTTGTAACATATCTTTGTAAACTTAATAACTAAATACAAGTCTGTCACAAAACAGCAGAAGAGGTATCTTGGCCACCATACAGTAAAACTATATGCACATAAGAAGTAGAATTCTATAGGAAGCCACAGATATTACTGAATTTCATACTGTAGCAATTAATGCTGCTCAATAGACACAGCTAGTTGTCTTTTTAAAATATGGTTTCCCTTTAGAGCAGCACAAGAGATTGCAATTGGAATCAAAGAAGCCTCCAGTGAAACATGCTGGCATATGTACATATTGCTGCTGGATGATGACCATATCGCCAGGAATGTTTAAAAAACCAACTCTTACTAAAAATAAAATATCAGATTTAAATTAAAGAAAAGGCTTTAGTTTGGGGATTAAACTATGATTTCTAGATTTGACCTCCATTGAAACGTTTACAACATAATGTGACATTGTTTTGACTTTTTCTCCCAGAATTACATCCTGAAATCCATTTCTTCTGCATTAATTAATGAGTGCAATACAAAGCAGTTCCTACATTTCTTTCCTAGACGCTAACATAATGGTTTCAAAATCAAAGCCAGCCTATAAGTTGTATGTTCAAGCAACAACAAATCAAATTATTTCCCAGTTTAGCAGATTTAAAGAATACTGGGAATAAGAACGTTAAAGCCTAAACAGAAGGCACCTCAACTATACTCTTTGGAGAGAGCTTTGAACAGTTCTGATAAAAGGTCTTACTTAAAAGCTGTAAAGAATCAATACAGCACATATCTTCTCAAAGCTAATAGAAGAGGAAGAAGAAACCGAAACTATCTTCCCAAAGGAGAGAAACAGAATATTTCTACATTCTATCAATATATGCAAAATAAGGCAACTCTGAAATGGTTCAGCAAATCTAAAAGTGATAAAATAAACCTTCTATCAAAGATATTGAAAAAAAGGTATGCTTTGATAAAGCCAATTCATGCTAATCTTATAGCTGAATTTACAGATACTAAAAGGAAGATTTTAAGTTCCTTTTATATGTGTGATTACAAAACACTCTCCATTTTTTAAATCTTTATCTGAAATAGAAAATTCTCTGTCCTGATCAGTTACAGTATCTAGGGAAAATATTACCCAAAGCAAATTAAGTATAATTGTCAGACTCTTCGAAGAGCAAACAAGCAGCCTTGGTTTTGGGCAGAGAAAATGCGTACTTCCTTTTGTGCTGATATAAAACACTTTTTCTCCTCTATACTTCACCTTATTCAAACTTGCAGAGAATGTTTCTAACTGCTATAGCTTGTAGACTTCCCTGAAGCCTCCACATGGCTGAACAGGATGGATGGCCTTACTTGAATGGTGGATACAGAGGTCCACTTTAGTTTCCTTTCATAGTTCCTTTATCAGACATCAGCCTGCAAAAAGGTTTGGGGGTTGCTGTAGGTTTGACAACTGAACCTGTTTGGCCAACCCTTTCTGAGACAATTGGGATAAAAGGCTTTGAGAACTGTCCTGAAAACAAAATCAAACCATGAGTTTTTTTTTTTATAAGAACACTTTCCTCCTTTTTCTTCTCTCTTTGATCAAGTATTTTTTTTTTGTCCTCACCACAGTGCTTAGGATCAGAATATGTAAACATTGACAGAAACAGCAGCTCTGTGTCCATGTAAGCACTTTCCCAACTGGTCATTCTCCATCAGCAAAGTAGAACCACATTTACTCCCTTACTTAGCAGGACATCACTGGGTTTTCCTCTGTAACTTAGCATCCACTTTGCTTTGGCCATCTAGAATTGAGGATGAAAAACAGAAAGCAATTCATAACAGAGAAATGATGATTTATTGAATTTCTCTAACTGCAATCATTCGACTTTTGATGGTACATAAAATATAGAAAATAAATATCCTTGGTTAAAAAAATGCCTGAAGTATAAACAAGCAAACACATAGATAGCCACAATCAATCAACAGTCAAGCTAAATTGAAGAAACATTTAAAAAATTCCATGATAGTATCATCTTAATACTGAAGTTAATTTACTTTTGAATACCAAAGTGAATCTAGCTTTCATGGGAAGTCTATTTCATAATGTGGAGATCATGAAACAATTTCTCCTAGTTGCAGTCCCCTGCAACTTCATCAAACTAAAGAATTGCAGAATGTAGATATTATGTAGGGCAACTCTATCTGGAGAAAATTTTCTTAAGGTAATTTGGTTGTTAAGTCAAATTAAGCTTTATAGATTAAAAAGCTTAATGTTTAATTAATTTAATTAAACTGTAGCTAGAAATGTACAGGAAATTAAACCAGGGACCACAGCACAGATATAATGTGTTTCTGGCTTCTACTGCCAGTTAATAGGCAGATTGCTGCCTTTTTCAAAGTGATTTTTAGAGGCAGTCTCATGTAAAGTGCCTGTCTGTTCTATAGGGTAGATCAGGCTCAAAAATTAATGTCAAGCAAGTATTACTCTTACTGTAATAGATGCAGTAAAAAAATCTTGCAAATCTGATCTGCTTGCTCCTCCCCACTAGCTCTGTGAGAACTAGAGAGGATTTCCCCCCTCACATTATTTTCTTTACCTGAGCTCAAGACCCTTTTATCTGATCATTACTTTCCTAGCATCTCTTCCTCCTGACTTTCAAGGCCTTTCCCTCTTCCCACTATTTGTTTTCACAAAAATAAGACCTGGTCTTATATTTTGGGGGGCTCCGAAATAAGCACCAGGGTTTATTTTCAGGGAAACACTATTTCAGGGTAATCCCGCACAAGAGATGGCAAGAGTGCGGGGACCGACTGTATCTGGCAGCAGCTGCAGCCCCGCCGGTCCCTTGGTTGGTGGACTCGTGAGGCTGAGCAACCTGTGCAGCGCAAGTGAGTTGATTCCCTGTCCAAGCAGCAGACAGAGGTAGAGGCTCAGGGCAGAAGGCAGGCGATCCTGACAGGCTGTGCAGGCAAGCTGAAAGATGCAAAGACGAGCCTCCCACGGCTGTCCACCTGCTCTGGCCCACTAACTCTTGGCTTTTCTGTGGCCTGCGCGTCACATCTGGATCACCTGCCTTCCCCCCCGCCCCGCCTGCTGCTAGTGCCGTGTGAAGACGAGCCTCCCATGGCCGCCCACTACTCCGACCCATTGACTCTTGGCTTTCCCATGGCTCACAAGACGCGTCCAGATCGTGTGCCTCCCCTCCACCTCTGCCTGCTGCTTGGACAGGTAATCAATTCATCTGTACTGTGTGGGTTGAGGCTCCTTCCGGACACTGTCAGCCCACTCACGCTCGTTGCCTGCTGTGCTGGCCATGTCCACTCCTTCACTAGGATGTATTTTGGGGATAGGGCTTATATTAGATACATGCTCAAAAATCAGGCTAGGGCATATTTTCAGGGTAGGTTTTATTTTTGGAGAAACTAGTTCTTTGCACTAGTTTAACCCAGTACTGATAACATCATAAGTTACCATTGTGAAACTCTTCTGAGCAACTGATACATTGTAGTCCCCATTTCTCACTCATGAGTCCAAGAGAACCCCTGAATCACAGACCTGTTCTCTCTCAAAGCCAGGGTCGAGCCTGAAAGTGTAGCCATTTTTTTTTAGCTCTATATTCTAATTATATATTCCTTTTCTTTCTCTTTGCTGGTAAAGGGGGGAGGGTTTCGGGCTCGCCACGTTCCTGAGGTGGGAGAAGTGGTTAGATAGTGAGGATTGTTTTGGCTAGGTGACTTTCCTTCCTGTAGGAACAGAAAGCTGTCCCTGCCAAGACCTGGAGGTGGAAATTGATGACACTAGGCAACACTGATTTATGTCTATTGGGGAATGTGACTTACAGGGGGCTGTTTCTAGTTTCCAATATTATGTGGTGTAATTCCAATTTTTGTCAGATCCGGAATTACAAGACTTTGCCAATTTGATGATTGCCTAAATAAAGGAAATTTGTTTTGGACCATGGACTCTGCTCATTCCTTTTTGAAGGGGTTTCATCACCTGGAACCCTGACAACCAATGTTACATCTCCAAGAAACAGCCGTGTGGGTGAAATCCTTGATGAAAAAAATAGCAGCTATGTCTTGGTTGAGTTCAAACACCTAGAAAAGGCTTCTATCATATAGTATTGCTAACACTGCTCAGGATGGTGATGTATGATTGGGTATAATCATCTTCCAGTGCCTTCAAGTAAGTATTAAAGAACAGAGAACTGGACCCTGGAGCATGTAAGTGTCCATCAGATCAGTCTTTTTTCCTCCACAACTGATTTGTTTACGAAGGAATGGAACAACATAAAATAACACCTCCAATCCCCAAAAGCTGTCCATAAGCAATAGCAATAGCAATAGCACTTTAGATTTATATACCGCTTATCAGTGCTTTTTACAGCCCTCTCTAAGCG
>JAOYMU010000283.1:25726070-25736149 GCA_025802295.1 Psammodynastes pulverulentus
AAAAAAGAAAACGTTGGTCAGCTCTTTTTTTTTGCAATAAATATAACTGACAGTGCAAATGTGAAAACTTAAGTCTGGTGAGGTAGCAACAACTGGTTCCCCAGTTATACTGAAACATTACATAATCATAGTTCAGCTGGCACCTAAGGCCATCAAAACCACACCAAGCATTGCTTTGGAAAGTTGGGAGAAAAAGCTCTGGAACACAGGCTTATAAAATGTTGGCTTTTTTGCTCCACATAGCACAAATCTGTAAAAAAGTCTTTATTCTTCTCCATAATAAAGATTACACATGAATTTTTGTGAAAGTTATATACCAGGTAAGGCTTATTGCTGAATAAGGGACTGTTTCTGGAAAGTTAGAGTTACTACCATTTCATGGAATAAAGTCCAACTCTATCTTACTTCCATCACTGAAAGCTAGTCTGGTATAGTGGTTAAGGGTCCAGGCTAGAAATTGGGAGACCATAAATTCTAGTCATCAGAACATCACATACCATGTCTAATATGTTTAATACCATGTCATTCATATGTGTCATAGCAGAAAGCAGCTGAAAGAAGGCCATTATCACCATGAAGACTATGAATCCTGAATAGAACTGGAGCTAACTTCCAATGCATTGGAACTGAAATCATCTAGCAAGATAAGTCTGGAAAATTCTAGTACCAACTACCTTGCAGTCATAGCTGCTGTGGTACCCAAATGTGGCTGAGGAATATCTGTACCCAACAAGGTTTCTGATCTACCAAAAATGGATGTGGACACATAGCAATTTGGCCTGGCATTTATTAGCAATACTTGGATAACAAGGTCATTAGCAGTTCTGTAATCAGAACCCAGGAAGGTGGCAGGGGTACGTGGAGTGGGACCAGACAGCCTTTCCTTTAAGTTAGTGCCCTGTCTTCTGTAAAGTAGCTGATTCCTGTGAAAATTACTTCCTCTGCCTATAAAACCCCGTTATGTTTTATTGCCTCTACCAACATTTTAAAGTGTGTGAAAATTTACTTTATCTAATATACTGAGTGGCAAAATCAGTTGTGAACAGATATTGACAATCACGGTTGGTAGTTAAGAGGATACAGTTATGGGTTTGTTTGTTTTTGACAATCCCACTAAGTATATAAGACAATAGGGATGTCAGGTTTATAAATTCAGGGTTTTATTGCTATGTATGTATTTTATTTTCATAAGTAAATACTGTAAATAAAACATGTTATATGTGGCTTGTATTGTTTTTGTGTAGTTTTGATACTTTTTTAAAATTATTTTTTATTGTGGTTGGATTGGGCCCTGCTTAGAAGCATGTTATAAATCTTTTTCATTTTGTTGTTTGTTTAGATCCACAGATGGAAGCCCACCAACCACATATAAAAAATGGTCATATGGAATTAAAATCCCATTCTTGCTCATCCACTCCACATATTCTCAATTATAATAAACAATGACCCTTAATCCATTAGCTTTCATCTGAACCTTTCTCCCACAATACACTGCTCCCACTCTGGTTATGAGCTAAAGTCTTCTCCCTTTGGGTTCTTACCCTAGGAGAAGCTTTCCAAAGGAGGACTGTTGAAAGCTACACTTATTTATTTTTCACAGTTATATAACCACCCATTTCATAATCAATGACTCTGGGCAGTGTATAACAAAGTCAAAAACATATATACAAATTACCGGTAATATTATTAACACTAAAAACTTTAAAATTATAGAAAGCACAAAACTAAAAAAGAATAAAAAAACATGGTTAATTACACAGGAGTCATCTCAGTTATTTCTCCAGTCTCCTGAGGCCCTCAGGCCTGCTGACCCAATCTGGTCTTGAGGGACCTCCAGTTAAAAGGATTGAGGCCACTTTGGTATATCAGTTTTCCCACAACTGCAGCCAATACAGCACTTAGTAGTTTAAACTTTGCTTAGCTGATGAGTAAGCCTAACTTTTTCTATTAGGAAAAATAGCTCTCAACATGAGGTCCACAGTTACTAATTTTTGAACTCAGCAACAATTTGGGATTACTACCTTTTTACCTCATTTCCTAACCCTTGATATGTTTGAAGAAAGCATATTTTAATCAAAATAAAATTGAGAGGGGTGTACAATCTGATTTGCATGAATAAAGGTCATGCATATTAAGCTGCCTTTCGTTGTCAAAATAAATCTTCAGGATTCCTTCAAGATCCTCAAGATGGTGCCACTGATGGCAGCCTGGATTAAATACTTTCTAGTGTTTTTGACATTCTTTTTTATTTTCTTTAACTCATTATGGATTACATACACCAAAAATGAACATCAGACAACTTTCTAAGACTATTCTTCCTCTGGTTTCTCCAGTCTCTGCAAACACAGAAAGAAGTTCTGTGGATATTATGATCAGAGAAGCAGCAGTTCTCTTCAATAGCTGGAGAATATAAAGGAAGTGAAAGAGAGAAAAGCATGCCGGTGTTAGACTGAGGAGGGTGGTGGTGGTTAGGATTCCACTCCCATTGCTTCACCTAACAAATTTACATTCAATAATGAATGTAGGTTTGTCAATGGATGAACTCCCTCTAAATAGGAACCCTAACTCAGCCGTTCTCTGCTTTACAGAGACTTGGCTCAGTGAGTCTATCGAGAATAGAACAGAACAGTTTATTCGCCAAGAATGATTAGACACCCAAGGAATTTGTCTCCAGTGCAAAAGCTATCAGTGTACGTGCAAAGCAACAGAATAATAATAATCATAATAAGTAGTAAAGAAAATGGGATGGATAATCTACTACTACTACTACTGGATAACTATCCTCAGATATAAGACAGTGCTGTTGGAATTAGATGTTCAGCAGAGTGATGGCATAAGGGAAAAAAAATCTGTCCCTGTGCCTAGTTGTTTTGGCATGCAATGCGCCCTGAAGGGCAGAGTTGAAACAGTTTATTATGCCCAGGATATGAGGGAAGCAGTTCAAACATAAGGTTTTAGATTCAAAGGGCAGATTGTGTTTCAGAGATATCCGGTAAAAAAGAGGACAGGGAATCTTTGTCTATGTTAATACCTGCTGCTGTAAGAATGTCACAGTACTAAATAAATGTTGTGGTGTCGACTTAAGAGACACCATTCATCAATTGTAAACCTTTTTATGATCCACGAGTTTTCTCCTCATTCATCTTGACTGAGGCTTAAATGACCACAAGCCGATTTCTCTGACATCTGTAATTATGAAGACCTATGAGAGGTCAGTGCTAACCGACCTAAAAGTCATCACGGATCCACTGTTAGACCCTTTGCAGTTTGCCTACTAAGCAAATACAGTAGATCTGCAGATGATGGAACTGCACTACAATATGGAACTGCACTAAATCTTGCTCTTTTCACTTTACATCAATGACTGCATTTCTAGGGGAATTCCTCTGTTAAAGTACTGAAGTTTGCAGATGATACAACAATCACTCACCTCATTTGAGACAGTGATGAGTCTGCATATAGATGGGAACTGGCCCTGTGGTAAAGCTAGAACAATCTGGAGTTGAACATGTTTAAAACTGTAGAGATCAGAGTGGATTTTAGGAATAGTCCTTCTATTCTACCACCTCTTACTACAGGGGTCCCCAACCTGTTTGGTTCTGTAACCGGTTTTGGCAGCGGCTTTGATGGCAGGGTAGAATAGTTTCATGCACACAACCTAAATCCCATGCTTTGCGTGCTCACCTGCCACTTCGGCAGCCCAACTCCCAACAAGCCTGGTAGCAGGCCACAGTCCAGGGGTTGGGGGCCCCTGTCTTACTATATTCGACACCACACTATCAGCAGAGTGTCTTTCAGGTTTTGGAGTTCTGTAATCTTCCAGGACGTGAAGTGGACATTTAACACTAGAACCATCATTAGAAAAGCACAACAAAGAATGTACTTCTTGGGTCAACCCAGGAAGTTCAGACTGCCCAGAAGCTTTTGATATATTTTTACAGAGGAATGACTGAATCTATCATATGTATTTCTATAACTGTCTGATTTGGTACAGCAACTAAACAGGACAGGTACAGACTCCAAATGATACTTAGGAGTACAGAAAGAACAATTGCCACTAGCCTGCCTTCCATAGAAGATCTGTATAATCAGCAGATCAGAAGGAGAGCTGAGAAATATCTACAGACTCCTGATATCTTGGACATAAACCATTTCAACCCCTCCCCTCAGGAGTGAAAAGTGAAAAGAGCAAGATGTAGTGCTGTAATAGGGCATTGCACGCATAGATAACTAGACACAAAGATAGTTTCATCCCTTGTGCCATCACATCTGTTGTTCTGTTCTGTTCTGTTCTGTACTCTACTCTCACTGAGAACAGAATAGAACAAATAGAACAAAATGTGAATTTTACAGTGGCCTTTAGACTGGTTAATGAGCCATTGATCTTCATGAAAATTATGAACCACATTTCTCATAATTTTTTTTTTTTTGGGGGGGGGGGAGCTTTAATTCTGCATCTAGAAATTTATTGATTTACTCAGAGGATCCTGATCTCTATACTGATCAAGTGCATAGAGGTCTTCGGTGGTTTCAGAAATGTAGCCCCCCTTCTAAGTTAGAAAAATACACCTTTGAATTTCTAGTGTTGGACTATTTTATCATGTAAGCTAGAATATTTCTTACCTTATGACCCTCCAATCTCCATTCTCCACCCAGAAAACGTCAGTGCCCCTTCCTTGATATCTAGCTAGTCCTAAGTCTCAGACTCCTAAGGGCAGAACAGAAAGTCTTTCCTTGACTGATCAAATCCTACAAAAACAGGGTTCATAAGTGCAGGGTTAGATAGACAACCTTCAGGGAACCCCTTGTTCTTTCCTTTTTGGGGAGATTGGGAGAACTGTACCCAAAGTAACGTGAGAAATTCCACAGCTAAGAGTAGATTAGAACTTAATTGCTCAGTAACTTCCAACACAAATCTCTTCTTTGGGTCAATGCATGCTTTCTATCCTCCCATGGGCTTGAAGAGAGTTATGAAATATCCTCTTTGACTGTGAGAAGAAAGAGAAAACTTAGCAAATCTTGGATAAACAAAGAGAAGGTATTTTGATTCCTATATAGTTTCAATCTAGTCTGCAATGGAAAAGCTACTTTAGCCAACTTAGGAGTCTTTTTTCAAGAAACAAGACATGAATAATCAGTTACTATGTGATAAACTGAGATGTTCAGTTGAATGAATGGGGGAGGGGAAATGCAAGCATTTAAAAGAGGGGATCAAGACAGTTGCAACCAAAGAAGAAATGGGAATTCTACTTCCCTTCTAGCTAAACTCATAGAAGGAGGGATTGGAAGTCTCATATACTTCAAGTGTTGAAGAAACAGAAGATGGGCACAATATCTTCCAGCTATTCATGACCAAGAAAGGGTTTAACTTCAGAGGGAATAGGAAGATAAAAATAGACAGGATGTGTCACAAGGGCTGAAAGAGAGAGAGAGCTACACATAAAAATATTTCACCTACATCCAAATATTCATAAACTCAGAAGGCAGGAGGAAAAAATTTCTAGAGTTTAAATTTTAGAGTACACACCCATACAAAAGCTTTGATTTCACACTGTGAAGGACAAATCATTGTTGTATACACTAACACATTTCATTCTTGTCTACAGTATTCTACTTTAACTGTCATACCTGAGAGTCCTCTGCCAAGTTTAGCCAATTGCTAAAGGGTTAAGTATCTGAAGACCTGAGATTTATTGTTCTGTCCTGGTATAAAGCTTGACAGCAACTATGCTAAATGTTGTTATTCAACAAAGGTGCTTACTTTAGGAAATGTTGATCAACTGAATATAACATTTTTTATGAAGGGAATGACAGATCATTTCCATAATATTGCCAAAAAGTTGCATGGATAAGTTTGTGTACTCATTTACTAAGTCAAGTTTGACTCAAGCATGTTTTTATTTTTACTCAAAACTCAAACACCCTATTTACACACACAAAGAACACATACATTCCTTTAAATGGCCCCCAGAAACATAGAAAGGAAAAATATCAAAGAGTTAGGTTGAAGTGGAGGAATAGCTCCAAGAAAAAGAATGAAAGTAAAACGAAGATAAGGAAACTAGATAGGAATGAGGCAAAAAGTGGTTAACTAGACAGGAAAGAAAAGAAAAGAAAAGAAAAGAAAAGAAAAGAAAAGCTCAGTTTAAGCATCACAAAAATGTGATAGGTTTATCATCCAAACAACTTTTCTCAAGCAGCTCTAATTTTCAAGGGTTAGAGTTATTCTGTAAATAAAGTAATTCATCCATCTAAATTATTGCATTTTTTTTGCTTTTCTAGTAATTTACTCTGCGTAGCATTTATAACAGTCACTATAAAAAAGTCTTAAGGTACAAATATACTAGCAATTTTTGTCTTTATGTATTAAATCCTAGAGTGTCAGTTATCATAAAAAACTATAAAGTTCATTTATAATAAATTCCATCTTCTAGTTGTTATAGGAACTCCTATTGGTAAACATAATCCTGCTTTGTATTTATGAGTAATCCTGAGTTGTTTTTTTAATTTTTGCTTAATATTATATATAAACTCACTTATTATAGGCCACTGTTATTTTATGAATCTGGCCACTGTAACTTGTTTTACCAACTATAGCTGAAATGCGTAACTGTATTGAAACAGACATTTTTTGACAGGGTTCAATATTTTCCTTGAAGTAAATCCTATTACAGAGTGGACTTCCTTCTAAATCCACACACATTTGCATTCATTACTACAGTTCACAATTTAATATTCCATATGTACAATATTTTATATCTTAAGTTCAGTTTCAGTTTCAGTACATACCTGTACACTGGCTGGTATTACTGTGGACCCTGAGGCAGAAGATGGTCTATGTGGAGCTGATAACTGTTTATTAGCACCCTGTGCTCCACTTCCTGCTGCTCCAGAGGGATTAGTCCTACTAGCCCCACTTGCATTTAAGCTGCTTCCCCTATTGATAGGTACATTCAATCCAACTCCACTCATGTTATTTTTGCCAGCAGTTCCAGAGGCAGAGGAACTGGATAATTTAGAAGGGGCTTGAGGATTCTTTGCTGGTTGAAAGCCTGAGGTTCGGTTAGAGGAAAGTAAATTAATTGTGGAAGATTGTCGGTTGACACTTATTCCACTGGACTGTTTATGAAGGGAATTGTTGTTGTTGGAGTGACTGTTCTGGGATACTAGTGTACTTGGACTGGAAGAACTAGATGATGATGTGGGCTTGGTTGTAGAGGTGGACTTAGATGAAGGCAGTTTAAGAGATGCAGTAGGTTTGGATGTTATAGAAGGCTTGGGTGCTGAGGGTTTGGGAGAGACAGCTGGTTTAGGAGAGGGAACCATGGAGAAGGGAGGCTTGAAACCCTGGGCAGAAACGTGTGATACCATGGCCTTGGCCAAATAATTACTAGAGGTAGAGGTGCAGGATGTTGTCCGAGACACAAGTGGGTGAACCATTTGGGAACTCCCAGAGGTGGCACTAGACAAAGGAAGGCGATATACTACTGGTTTATCTGAAGTCTTGTTTACTGGGGAAGAACAGGAAAGTTTGGGATTGCTACTTAATTTTACCACAGGATTGCTTTGAGATTTACTAATAGTAACTTGCAGAGGAGACACATATTTTTGTTGGGCAGTGGGCTGCTGATGAACTTTTGCCACTTGCATTGTTGAGGAGCCACAGCTTTGGACTTCTGAAGAGGTCACAAGCATAACTGTATCCTTTGGTCTTTGTGAAGTAGGAGAAGCTGTAGCCTGCCCTTTACAGGAGGAAGAAATATGGGTCTGGGAAGAAGCAGCTTGTATTTTACTTGACCGCTGTAATCCTTGTTGCAGAAGCTTGGCTGGCAATGGTTCCAAGGAAACCTTGGGATTTTGAATTGAAGATCCAGCAATAAGGCCTGAAGAGATACCAGTCTGAAGCAAATCCTGGGATTTCTTTGGTACTGGTCCTGTATGTCCAGCTATAAGACTTGATGAATGTTGTGTTTGAACAGCCTCTATCTTTTTTGAGGATGACAGAGGTAATTTGCTCATTATGCTTGCTAACTTCTCTTCTCTGAGCCCTGTCCGAGGTCTTGAAACAGATGTGTCTACAGGGGACACAACAGAAGAACATTTCACCCCATTATTAATAGCAGCCAGAGCATCAGAAACAGAATCCAGTGAAGGAGGATTGAATGACAAATCTTCATCCAGTGAATCATCTAGGCAAATTGTCTCTGGAGCTGGAATACAACTGGTTACAGCATTGATAGGTGTGCTAGTACTTGAAGCAGGAACACAAGCTGAGGCAAAAGGGGGACATATTCTCTGCTCCTTCTTTGGACTAGAGTCCTAGTGTAAAAAGAAAGTGAGAAAAAGCATTTGTTTCTGAATTCTGGTAGTACTGATGATGTTACCTAGTTTGTGTAATGAAACATCTGCAAGAAAACAACCAAGCTCAGAGAGCACCAAGGATTCCTTATTTCTACCCTGAGCTACAAATATTCTCCTTTATTGGAAACAGCTCTTTATAAAGCAAAAGATTCTGTAGAGAGAAGAAAAAAAGAATGAAAAAGAAAACAGCACATTATATTTTTAAATCTTTCTCAGATCTTAAAATCTGAGATCTGTTGGATATGGCATTCCAAAGTAGAAAAATCTTTCTTTCTCAGGCAAAAAGCAATCTTAAAAAAAAGTTATAGCAAGATATGGCTTGACCAGTCTGAGCTGATTTTATTTCAATGATAATAACGATTCACATTTTTTTATATTATACATATACAGTTTTCATGTTATTTACATGGAATATCCATTACAATAAAATAGCAACAGATAAAATTGAAGACCAAATGGCATGCAAATAGCAACAAACATGACATTTTACTTTAGGTATATCTAATATTCTAAATCTAGGGGAGTAAAATTTAAAATGGTGTAGGTGTGAACCAAAAGAGAAACCTATGGCTTGCCACATGTTGCTAAACTATATTACCCAACAAGCCCAGCCACTATGGCCAATGGTGAAGGTAATGATAGTTCAGCAACATGTGGAGGGCTATAGATTATTCATCCCAATTCCAAAGCCTCTGTTCAATCTTAATCCCACAATTCACGCTCTAAAATGTTTTTTCATGAACTGAGAAGAGTTTTGCAAAAAATAATGTAATTGGAATAGAAATGCCCGCACCAGAGAAAAACTGGAAATGGCTTAGAATCTACTATGTGTCTCTTTGACTTTTTAATTCATGTCCTTCTCTGTTTACCTTACATTGTACAAATCTGTAGCAAGTTTGGGTTTTTAGGCACATCTTTTGAAAACACAAACTTGCTACCATCGTATAGGTGTGGACTTGATCTTAAATGATCACTCCAATTAAAATAACAGCACTTATTTCCAGAATGTTCATGACATCACTTTGTCCATATTATTGCTTGAGCGTAGATTTTTCCTAATTTGTTTTGTCCATAAAGCTTTATTATAGTATTCTATCCAGTTTAAGCAGAACAACCATAGTCGCTTATTTTTGAATACTAATTGCAATTGTGTTCACTGCTTCAAATTCTGTAACAAAAGTTGCACTAGCCAACTAGCATCTAGGCAGTTCTAGTTATTGGATACACACAGTTGGAATAATGGACTGAACTCAAGTAGAACGAAAAGCTCTGGATAGGTAGCCCTGAAAAATAATGACATGATTCATGGATGAGTCATCCACACCTCAGTGTTGATAGACTCTGTTTACCAAAGAGCATGGAATCTTGTAAAAATACCAGACAGTTGAAGAAGAAAAAGGAGCATTGGAAGAATATATAAAGGACAGTGAAGAAGATGCACTGAAGTTAGTACACCATGAAGGCTTACTGAGTACTGGAGTGACCAAACTGGTCTACAAGAAAGACCAAATGAAGATTAAAAAAGATAGTCAAGGCAAAATATTACATGGCCAGTATATAAAAAAGCAGGCAAAAGGGATAACTATAGGACCTGGCAATGGCTAAGAGCAGGAATGTTGAAGAAAGAGACCGAGGGGTAATTACGAGGGCGGGTTTTTTTTCAACCTCCGATCGCTCCGTGCAGACGCTGCGCAGGCAGCAGAAAGCGGGCATGCGCT
>JAOYMU010000283.1:25871347-25886420 GCA_025802295.1 Psammodynastes pulverulentus
CATACATAAAACCATAATTAAAAATGACTAAAATATAGTTGCCCAATATCAATCAATAGATCATGTATGTTTGTTTAAACATAAAAAGTTTTCTTATCTTCCTGAATACCAAGAAAGAAGAAGCAAAGCTCATCTCTGAGAACAAAATATTAAATACTGTTAGATTGGGGGATAGGCAGAGGCAGGACACGAGTTAGCATGCAGAACTTGTCTTTATTCGGATACGGAACTCAAGCGGCGAAGCTGCGGCCAGTGCCGGTTTATATACGCGGCACTGTCCAAAGCTTCAGCCACTGACAGCGCTTCAATTTTCCCGCCGCGTGGTTTAGCCAATGAGCAGCGCCCGCTAAAGGACCCCGCTCATTGGCTTGGCCTAATATGTAACACCCCTCCCCTATTGGTCGGGACATATCCAATCCCTGGTCATTTTTCTTACGTAATCCCGTAGGGAGGCGGGACTTCAGTGGGTGCAACTGGACCTGCGCGGTTCAGTTGTTCCTGCGGCATCGACCTGATCGGACGGGCCCTCTGTTTCTCTGGACTCCCCCGGGGAACCTCCTGGAAGGTTCCCTGGGCGTTGGTCGAGTCCGTCGAGCCCGAGGGCCCAGAAGTACTCCGCGGAACCCCCTCATCTAACGATAGGGACCCTTCTGTCCTTTCCTGGTTTGAGTCTCTCTGGGGATGGAGTTGGGGTGTGAGTGGGGGTGTGTGTGTTTGCGTGGTGTGTAGTGTGGGGCCGTGTCATTGTTTGGGTTTGGATTTTGTCCATTTTGTCGGGCATCCCCTCCTGGCTCCTGGTTGTTTCTCCCTTGACCCACCCTCCTCTGGAGCTGGTCGATGTGCCAGCTCCAGAGTTGCCCGTCATTGGTCTCTACCCTGTAGGACCAGGGTCTGACGGTTCTCCTGATTGTGGCGGGGACCCATGCGGGCCCTCCTGTGAAGTTTCTGGTGAATACTGGGTCGCCTATGGTGAAACTCCGGGCTTCCCCCCCATACTCCGGGGGCCTGTTGTTGCAGTAACTCGGGTGTAGTCGGTCAAGAGTTGATTTTAGGCGACGGTCCATCAGGAGTTCCGCTGGGCTCTGGCCTGTCATCGTATGGGGCATTATGTGTTGAACCGGCAGCAGGGTTGTTATTTTGCTCTGCCAGTCCCCTGGGCCCATTTTTTTGAGTGTTTCTTTTGTGAAACGGACCATCCTTTCGGCCTGTCCGTTTGCCTGTGGGTGTGCGGGTGCTGACAGGGCATGCCTGATTCCCCTTTCTGCCAAGAACCCTTCAAACTGGGTGGAGGTGAACTGGGGCCCCTTGTCGGACACTATGATGTCCGGCAACCCATGGGTTGCGAATAGTTTTGCCAGGGCCCTTGTGGTTGCCTCGGTGGTGGTGGTGTGCATTTTTATCACCTCCAGCCACTTCAAGTAGGCATCCACAACAATGAGGAACACCTGTCCCTGGAATGGTCCCGCGAAGTCAATGTGCAGTCGACTCCACGGGTTGGTGGGCCTTTCCCATTTAAGGGGGACAGCTGCCAGGGGTGCTGGGCGGACTTCTTGACATGGTTCGCACTGGGCTACCCACTCTTCTACATCCCTGTCCATCCCGGGCCACCATACGTAACTCCTCACCAGGGCTTTCATCCGTACCATCCCCGGGTGCCCCTCGTGTAGTGCCCTTAACACCCATTGCCTTAACTTTCCGGGTACCACCACCCTATCTCCCCATAGCAGGCTGACAGCTCGGCTCTTCTATTTAGGAACGGCTGCGCTTCTGCGCCTGCGTCCCGCTCAGGCCAGCCTTTCCAAACCCAAGTCAAAATGCATGGCAAAAGTTTGTCTTTCGCCGATTCTTCTGCGATTTCTTTTGACGTCATCAGCGGTCGCCCCAGGGTTTTCACTAGCAGTACGGATGTTGATGGCGCCAGATCCTCCACTAATTCAGGCAGTGGGCATCTGCTGAGTGCATCGGCGTGGTCAATGTCCTTGCCCGGGCAGTGGGTGAGGGTGTAGCTGTATGCGGCGAGGAATATGGACCACCGGAGCATTCTGGGCGACAGTATGCTGGGTGTTTGCTTGTCACTCGCGAGGATTCCCAGGAGCGGCTTGTGGTCTGTCACTAACTCGAACTTCCGGCCATATAGGTATTTGTGGAAGTGCTTGACACCCACGACGGCAGCCAGCGCTTCCTTGTCGATTTGGCTGTAGTTTCTTTCTGTTTTCGATAATGTCTTTGAATAGAAGGATATTGGTGCCTCGCGGCCGCTGGGCAGTTTATGGCTCAGGACGGCTCCGATGCCATGGGGGGACGCATCGCAGGTTAGGATCAGTGGGAGCGTGGTGCTGTACTGAATTAGCACCGAGTCTGAAGTTATTGCCTTTTTGATTTTTTCGAATGCGGCGGCTTCCGGTGCTGCCCACGTCCACTCGGTCCCTTTGTCCAGCAACCTATGCAGAGGCTCCGCGATCGTTGCCTTCTGCAGTAAGAATATATGATAAAAGTTTAGGAGCCCTAAGAACACTTGCAGTTCGGTCTTATTAGTGGGTGTCGGGGCCTCTCGGATGGCTCTCAATTTGCTGGGGGTTGGGTGGATCCCTGCTCCATCGATTTGGAAACCCAGGAATTCTACCTTGGGTACGGCTATTTGGCACTTGTCCCTTTTTAGCCACAGTCCTGCTTCCTGGAATCTTTCTAGGACTGTTTCTAGCCTCTGGAACAGCTCTTGCCTGTGTGTAGCGGACACTATTACGTCGTCAAAATATGGGACGACTCCCGGAATGCCTTGCAGCAACTGTTCCATTACACTTTGGAATAGGCCGGGGGCGATGCTGACCCCAAACTGTAGGCACCGGCACTTGAACGCCCCTTTGTGGGTCACTATTGTCTGCGCCTCCGCGGTCTCCTCGTCCACCACCAATTGCTGATATGCCTGTGCTAGGTCGAGTTTCGCAAAAATCCTTCCGCAGCCCAGCGAGTGGAGGAGGTGTTGCACCACTGGTACCAGGTATGCGCTTTGCTGGAGCGCACAGTTCAGGGTGCACTTATAGTCCGTGCAGACCCTCACGGATCCATCCGCCTTGATGGGCGTTACAATAGAGGTTTCCCACCTGGCGAAGTCTACGGGCTCCAAGACCCCTTGGGCTACCAGCTTGTCCAGCTGTTCCTCAATTTTGGGCTTAAGCGCAAACGGTACCTGCCTTGCCTTTAAATGGATTGGGGCTAATTGTGGGTCTAGGCTAAATGATATGGGGGTCCCCTTGTACTTGCCTAGCTTGTCGCTGAACACCTCCTTGAATTTGCTGGCCAGTGCCGCCATGTTGTCGTCGTCGTCAAGTTGGCGCCGCCGTGTGTTGCTCCCCACCGTGTGGATGCCTGCGAGGGTGAACCCTAGTGGTTTGAACCACTCTCGGCCCAGGAGGCTTGGGAGGTCGCGATCAACGACGGTTAGGGGGAGTTTGCCCTCGAATGACCCGTAGGCCATTCTCAGTCTGGTTCTTCCCATGATGGGAATGGTGCTCCCCTGGTAGTCTATGATTCGCTGGGGCTCGAGATCTTCTCTCTTGGCTGCCGGCTTCAGTTTCCTGAGTGTTGTCCAGGAGATGAGGGAGAGGAACGCGCCGGAGGCGACCTCCATCTTGCATGAGGTTCCCTCAATGGTGACCCGCGTGGTGAATTGGCTGCTGGCGTAGGCATCCGCAGCTCCCACGCGGGTCTGGGCGTATCCCACAGATGTGAAGTGGGTGTCTTCCTCCCGGTATTCGTCTCCCCGCCACTGCCGGTATCCGCTGGGCTTCTTCCACAGCTTCCGTTGTCATGAGGGGGGGAGCTTGGCTTCATTTGCTCTCCCCCTGTCAGCTGCCCTGCTCTGCAGACTTCGGCTATGTGGCCTCGCAGGCTGCAGCGTCGGCAGATGGCTTCTTTGAACCGGCCGCTGGATCTCGGGTGCTTTCCGCCACAGCCCCTGCATGATTAGGGCAGTTTGCCTGCTTGGCCTTTCCTCCCCATCATTTTGTGAATGCCTTTCTCTTCCTCTTTGCTTCCCTCGGATTCAGAAGAGCTGGGTCATCTCTGTTCACCCTTGGTGGCGTGGATTTTTTCAGCCCCTTTTATCCTTGCTGCAGAACTATTCGATACCTCGGCGGCCCGGATTTCCTCTATGGCTTCCTTGAATGAGACATTTCCCTTCACGATGAGCCTCTTCTGCAGGGCTCCATCCCTCATACCTAACACGATCCGGTCCCGGATCATTTCCTCCGTGTTTATAAATTGGCAGCCCTCAGCCAGCCGGCAAAGGGCAGCGAGGTATTTGTTGGCCGTCTCATTCTCCTTCTGCGTCCAGATATAAAAATCGTGCCGAAGGGTCAGGTGAGGGGTTGAAGTGGGCTTTCAAAGCCACCCGCAGGTCCGTCCATGCTACCGTTGCCAATTCGCCTTCGACTAGGGCTTCGGCCAGTTCATAGAGCTCGGAGTCGCAGTAAGTGAGAAAGAGGGCTCTCTTCTTCCCTTCATCTGAGCCCTGCAGCCTTTTCACCTCGAGGTACATCTCGAATCGTCCGATGTATGATGACCACTTCTCTTTTGCCGGGTTGTACGTTGCGTGGCTGGTCGGTGGGTCATCTTGTGGGTCAGGTGTGTTGTTCTTCCTCGAGATGGTGGTAGATTCTTGTTGAGGGATGGCTCTGTTGCTCTTTCAAGATGGCCGTGCCTCGTGGTCATCCTTTGATCTCTCCTAAGATCCCATCCTTGTCGCCAGTGTTAGATTCGGGTATAGGCAGAGGCAGGACACGAGTTAGCATGCAGAACTTGTCTTTATTTGGATACGGAACTCAAGCGGCGAAGCCGCAGCCACGCCGGTTTATATACGCGGCGCTGTCCAAAGCTTGTCACTGACAGCGCTTCAATTTTCCCGCTGCGCGGTTTAGCCAATGTGCGGCACCCGCTAAAGGACCCCGCTCATTGGCTTGGCCTAATATGTAACAAATACCATAGAGAAGACCTGTCAACTGGCCCACAACTCTTTCTCCTCTTTCAGAAGCACAGTCTTAAAGAAATCGTCTCTAAAGGACCTCAGGACCCCAGAAATCAACTGGCAATCTGTGCCATACCTGCAATATAGGTGTTATCCTTCAATAGCAGGTTCTTTACTAGCAGCCTGGTGGCTGCATACCAATTCCAACTTCTAACATTTCTTCAGAAGCAGCTCCATGTAGAGTATTGCAGTAGTTCACAAGTATGGTGGTAAGGGCATCAGGCACTATACCCCAGGTGATAGCAGATACCCCCAATATAGTCTTTGCTGGAGAGGAAATCTATATCATCTGCAAGTATTTCCCATTACTCTCTCTCCTTATAATTTTAAGCAGGGTAAGTTAAGAGAGTAACTATGGAAGATCTTCTCAGATGATACTGATGTTTTTAATGATCTCTTCTGTTGTGAGAACTAGAGAAGACGTGAGTGAAGAATGAAAGCAGGAATAAGATTTCAAGATAAAATCTATACTTATATTTTATTTGCTGATAGCACATAATATGTTCGGGATAGGAAAGCAAATACAAAAAAACCACTGACTATGATATTAAACTGCTATAACATCACTTTAAAGGCTTTTATCTTACTATATTTATCCTGTTACAAAAATATTATGTATTTATTAAACAAATTTATATAGCCATCCAACTCACATATAAGGGAAATTTCTGGTTCCAAAGGAATTCATTAGAGGTGTCATATTATGCCAAGGTATACTATTTTAAGTGTCAAATAACTTGTTACAGGAAATCTATAATTGGGACTCCCAACTTTTAGCTTTTACTTCAATGCATCTGGAGAGTAGGAAAAAGTTGTTTTAATGCCAACATCATGCTATTTCCGTATTGCTGTGTATACTGTATGTAGTAACAATATGCATCAATTGCTCTTGATTCCTTTGTTTACCCTAGCAGGGATTTTATTCTGGCATACCTCACAAATAGAAAAATCACAGTCTATAGGATTTTATCAAAGAATGAACAGGTTTATTCAGAGCTGGGTTTGAGTCTATCTTTATTCATAAAATATTTCCTTGATGGTCTCTATTTGCCCACAACCGTTCTTGTTCTCCTGCTCTTATTGCTTTGTATCCTCCAAATGTATTAGATTTCCAATCTCATTATTCCTGAAGAGGAGGAGATTAATGGGAGTTTCCCCAGGTTGGGCAAGCATATCCATTGTCTTATTATGCTTATTTTATATATATATATATGTATTGCACACTTTCTCTTCCGCTACAGAAAAACTTTATAGAGTAGAAAGCAGCAAAGAAGAACGACCATTCCGGCCAGATCTTTTATTGGTGACAGAAGGGGAGCGAGAGCAAGATGTACGTTTTAACTGAAATAAGAGTTTTTGATAGAGTGAAGTATATACATGTCAGCTGAAATTAGAAAATGTGACAAATAGTGTTGTGGATCCAGTGTTTTTTAATTTCACCATGTAATGGGCTTCTACTAACAACTTCATGGAGATCTGCAAAATGCAATGAACTTTTCTCCAGCTGTAATTCTTCTCTTAATTGATTACCGGCCGCTATTATATTTTTCTTGCCATGTTTCTTCTAACAAATGATTTTTAACCTTGGTGCTTCACTGGGAAAACAGGCCTGGTAATATTTTCCTTTGGGAGGTAAGAACAATGGGATAGTTATGCTACCAGATCTGGGCTACAAAACCTGGAAGACTACTAAATGGCATCACATGTGTTTTTTTCTAATTCTGCAGCCCATATCTGTAACTCTGTTCATTTATTTATTTATTCATTCCGTTTTATATTTTTTCCTGTTTATATATACACTCTATAATCTACACTTAAGGAATAACAGTGTATCTGGTTCTATGATAAGATATCAACATGCAAATTTTCCTTCAGATAAGGTTTACTCATTTTCCACAGTGTGATGTTAAGCCAGTCACTTTTTCTCACCCCCCCAGCTAACTCACAGAATTATGATTATAGGGAAAAATAGGAAGCAGGGCATTGTATAGTGTTTTAAGATCCAGGAGGAAAGGCAGGCTATGTTAAAATAAATTAACTGCTTAACTAGTTATTCAGTTTTGCAAAGAAAAAGAGTTGGAACTTGAGGTACTGGTTAATATTTGACACAATAATTGTGTGTCAAGGAAGTAGAAATTGGGTGGGAAAAATGCTATTTTGATATCTTATCATAGATAGAACCCAAAATATATTAACTAACCTTGGTTTGGATTATGCATTGCCAGATATATTTTCTAGTGAAAAGCTGCTGGGAAGAAGATCCAGAAAAGAGGCCAGATTTTAAGAAAATTGAAACTACTCTAGGTAGGATATTTAGGTAAGAAACTAATATACATTATATAGTAATATGGCAAAATGTTCAGGACACGGGCAAAAGTAAATGATAATAACCCATTATTTGATTTTAAAAATGTCCATGTATGGGAAGAGAACATGTAGACATGAATAAAGAGAAATCAAGTAAAATAATATGGTTATTTACTGTAAAGGTTAGTGATGCTTAAATCCAGTTGGATCATATAGGTCGTTCTACCCAGGCTCTGCTCTTCTCTCTGTCTCTTTTGCTCTCTCTCTCTTTCTCTCCAGGTATCCCACAACCTGCGAGCACAATTGGGACTGGAATTTCAGTTATAAATCATGATTATCATAAGTCAAGGCAAAAATCAGCTTATTGTGATTGATGATCTCACCCAGTGGCCTTATGTAAATATTAAAAAGGAGAAAAAAGAGAGAATTGAAATTTTGCAGCGCCTCACATAACAGGGGTTAGGGAAGGCCCTCTCCTTCCCCAATCATTACTGACTAGAATCAAGCCTGAATATATACCTCCCTGGCTATTCTCTCATTCATGTGTTCTTTCTCTCTCTCTCTCTTTTCTTTCTCTCTCTCCTTAAGATATCTAGTGTAGCATTTTAAACCTTTAAATACTAATATTCTTACTTTTTTTTCTTTTAAGACTCATTACAACTTTTAAAACCATTTCTAACATGTCATTTTTATTTATTTGTAACTATTATTCAGGAGATAATTGGTAGATGTTCCTTTTAATTGTATAACATTTATAGATTAGATTAATTTCCATCAAGTTCTATTTGCTGTTTTTCTTGAAAAATATCATTTTTGTTCCTATAATATTCTTAGCAACTACCACAACCAAAACAATGAGAGCTATATGGACACATTGATCCGACGTCTGCAGTTGTATTCACGAAACCTGGAGCACTTAGTAGAAGAAAGAACCAAGCTGTACAAAGCAGAACGAGATAGAGCTGACAAATTAAATTTCATGCTTCTCCCACGGTGAGTGTTGTCCACCAGGGAATAGTCTGCACATACAGTGGAATTCTGCTGATTGAAAAATTGTAAACAGATTTATATGTTTCTTGTCCAAATATTTAAGGATAAGCCTTTAAAATCTATGTTAAATGTATTTGTCTTTTCAAAAACGTGTACAATATTGAAGAGCATGAGGGATTTATTTTGTTATGTCTGGATAGCATGCAAAAATTTATTCTTCTATTCCTCTTCAAAAGATACGCAAATACAATTTTCAGAGAAAGATCATTCTTCTACAAATGGGTAGAATAAAGTTTATACTTTTCAAGTAACTTTGTTGAAAAAGGACATATAGCCTTGATTTTTCTTGAGCAGATTTTAGAAAGGCCACAGATATTGTACCAAGTGCTTCTTTGGAATACTGTATCCTGCTTGCCACATGCAATGTTTATTTGTGGAGACAGAATGTCTGGTCTATGGAAGAATGGTTTTTAAATGTTATTATATTTAAGCCATTTCAAACTACATAATTAGACCAATATACTTACATTATAAATTATAGTTCATCGCACAGTTGGTCAGATATTTAGACTGGATTTGGCAATTTTGTCTATCTATCGAGTCCTTTCCAAGGACCTAGACAGATTATAGATGGTTCATGCTGTTACAAATATTGTCACAGGATATAAGCTGTTCTGAGTAAAGCTGCCTTTTGCAATTGACTGATGGTGAATTTGTCAGTGCTGATAGTGTTCAAGTGGTGCTCCAGTTATTTTGAGATTGCATCTAAGGTGCCTATTACTATTGATACTACCTTTGCTTTCTTCTTCTTCTTATATACACAACAGTGTGATATTACAGTAAAGGAATTTCACAACAGCAAAGTATTAAGATGATTTTATTTAATTAAATATTGATTTCCAATGTGTTGCATAAGGAATATGAATAGCTGTTCTATAAATGCTTTAGTACTTTAATTAAGTAATTATTAATTAGCTGTGAACTAATTAACTAATCATGTCTCAACAATTTTTTATTTATTTTATTTATTAATCACATTTTTGTAATCTTTCAAGGTGATTCAACAAGAGATAAAAGCTGTGACTATCATACCACAATTAATTTTTTTAAAGCACACTTTGAAATTAATAAGCCCCCTCCTGTGGTAAAATCTTTGAAAGAGACTGGACTTGTAGAGCCAGAATTGTTTGAAGAAGTCACCATCTACTTCAGTGATATTGTGGGCTTCACAACCATATGTAAATACAGCACACCTATGGAAGTGGTAGACATGCTGAATGACATCTACAAGAACTTTGACCACATTCTTGATCATCATGATGTTTACAAGGTGATCTGATTTGAGAACAGAATATAAAAGGTTACTTTGAGATGAAACAAAAGTAGTGGGGGCAGCAATGCATTAAAAAAGGCAAGAATTATTTTTATCTGAGGCCTTCTCAATTAAATTTTTTCCAAAATAATAAAAAGGAGATTCTTTTCTTAAAATTTAAAAATCCATACTCTCATGAAGTCTCACTGTAACACATTTCTTCAATTTGGATTCCTCTAAAAGTGTTAGATTCCTGCTCCCAATTAGTATATTTGATATATATGCTGGTTGAGTACAATCAGAATTGCCATGATCTGAATCACAGAATCCAATTATCTGGAGTGGATACCAAGATGGGAGGGCTGTATTATACTGAGTGGACTTACAGCTCTAATCATAGACTTATTTTGCTAATTGAAGGTTGTTCAGTGTATGTTTTCCCTAAGCAGATATACCTTGTGACTTTTTGTCATGTTTCAATAGGTGGAGACCATTGGGGATGCATATATGGTAGTAAGTGGTTTACCAAACAGAAATGGTAACTGCCACGCAGTGGACATTTCTATGATGGCTCTGGATATACTCAGTTTCATGGGGTCATTTGAATTACAACATCTTCCTGGCCTTCCTGTATGGATTCGAATAGGAATTCATTCTGGTATGAGGATTCTACAAACATTTGATCGAAACAAACAAATCAACCAATGATGTTTAATATCATGTTTAAGTTTTCCTAAAGTAATAATAGAAGAATGGTATTATATATTTCTTAGGATTTCAAATATTACACATCTTAAAAATATTGCATAGTCACTCCATCTTATATCCATCTTTTAACATTTCTCCAGTTGCACCATCTATATATGTAGGAAGAAAAAGTATTCTTTACCAGTGCTCTCAGTTCATAAACATAACTGATCAAATCAACCCTACAGTCATTCCTTTGCCATATGTTTTCATGGACACACATTAGGAAAAATAACAAATAATTTATGGAATCTTAATAACTTGATTGTTGCATAATTTTGGGTTGGTTGACTATAGTTCACTCTACTCATGATTGCTAATTGATTATGGCATAACTTTTTTATACTCTACCTCATGAGAAACAGTATTAACTATGGGTGTAAATATCCATGAATAAACACACAACTATGAGTTACAAATATTGATACACATGATTGAGGATTGTAAACAGTGAGGTTAATTAGACAATATGGACTTCCCTTTTCAGACAATTTCTATTTTGTCTTGTGTTCAGGTCCGTGTGCAGCTGGTGTGGTTGGGATTAAAATGCCTCGTTACTGCTTGTTTGGAGACACGGTGAACACAGCTTCAAGAATGGAGTCTACAGGTTTACGTAAGAATAGTTTCAGAGTTTCTAATTATACAATATTTTATACCATCAAATTCAGAATTCCATATATAAAAAGAAACATTTTATCAAGATATTATAAAAAATTACTAGAATCTGTGGCCAATCACTATCTCATAGATAAGCATGTAATTTTTGTGAATTTAGATTACAAGGCACTGCAACATGTATGGCTCCTTATCTCCTTGATGGAAATATACAATACAAATGTCATCATCATTTTAGCCATTATCTATCCATTGCAGGATGAAGGCCTCTTTGGCATGTTTCCAACCAATATGGTCCTGAGCTTTTTTTTGCCAATTGGGCCTGCAATACTTGCTGATGTCATCGATCCATTTTGTTTTAGCTCTCTTTTGTGGATGCTTTTTATCAAGTGGGATCCATTTAATGACTGCCTTGGTCCACCTGCCATCAGTTCTTGCTTTGTGACCAGCCGATTTCCATTTCAATTCTTTTACTCTCTTAATGATATTGTATACTTTCGTTTGTTCTCTAATCCATCTGCAGGTCTTTCTATCTTGTCTTGTAATGCCAAGCATGTGCCTTTCCATGGCTCTTTGCGCCACTCGTAGCTATTGTATCGATTATGAGGTTAGTGTCCATGTTTCACTGGCATATGTTAGAGCAGGTAGCACACAGATCGAAAACTTTTCTCTTCAGGCATAGGGGAAGATTGTTCTTGAAAATTATGTTTAGCTTGCTGAATGCCTGCCAAGCATATTTAACATGCCATTCAATTTCCTTTATTGTATCATCTTCACACTGTATTCATAACAATACAAATGTAGTGAATAAATAATTGGACCATCTATGGCGTTTTTCTCAAAAGACATCTACATTTAGATCTTTCCCCCCAATTCTGACCTGCATTTTGTTGGATAGGACCCAATGCTCAAGTCTGTCAAGATCTTTCTGAATCTTGAGTCTATCTTCCAAAGTGTTGGCAATGTCCTTCCCCCCAGTTTGGTGTCATCTGCAGATTTGATGAGTTTCCCTTCATCTAGATCATTTATGAAGATGTTGAAGACAGGCATGAAATGTGAAATTTTTCCCAAGAGGCTCCGTGAGTGTGGCTCCATGGGCATAGTTCTGTGGGTGTGTCTTGGTGGTCATGTGACTGGGTGGGTGGGCGTGGCCAAGTTAATGTCAGCCATGACCCAATGCATTTTAAATCAAAATATGTGAGGTGGTGGGCTCAGGGCAGGGGGCTGCTTGTGGTCAGGAAGGGGGGGACAGGGACTGGCTAGTGCAAAGTGCTTACCTTTGTTTCAGGTGAGCAAGAAAGGGTTGACCTAACCGCGTGGCCAGAAGACTATAGATAGGGCGTGGGCATGGCACGGGTGGGAGCGAGTGACCGGTGACCGGGTCCAGGAGGTGGGCGTGGGGCATGGGTTTATACGGGCTCCGAAAACTCATTCACATGGGGCCTAGTGCCTCTCAGGTGGTCTCCGGAGGTACTAAGATTTCACCACTGATGCTCTAACACTGGAGGTTTTCAAAATGAGACTGGACAACCATTTGTCTGAAATGGTATAAGGTCTCCTGCTCGAACAGGGGGGTGGACTAGAATACTCCAAATCCCTTTCAACTCCATTACTCTGTGTTCTATGTGCAAGACAACATAATTAGATTGTTATCTCTTTGGTTTTAGCACTGACATAAAATATGTTATAAACCAGATGAATTTGGGAAAGTAAATTCCCTATTATTTCTATTTATTTTCATAGAGGAATGAATGGTGAAGTTTTGGATAAACAGAATAAAACCCACCCAAATGGACTGGCTACAGAGCATCAGGACTGGCTGGTGACAATCTATTACTGGGGAAGCCTTTATTTGTAATAGGACACATTAAGATGTCTGCCTCAAAGTATGCTCAAAAGCTGAAGATATTTGTTTATTTAACAAATACTAATTCAGATAAGATACTGTTTCTTTTGATTGTTAATTTTGGATGCAAACACTTCTCAACAGGCAGTCCTCATTAGACAGACCAAGAACCAGCTTAAAGAATCTTCTAGTGACAGTACCCCAAATGTGCGAAATTTTGAAAAAAATGTTAAAATATATATTTTGAACAATTCATTATTCATTAGAATAATAATTAAATTGTGCGGTATGTGGATACGGCACTCAACAAAGAATGATATTGAACTGAGTTTGGTGATCCTTCTAATTTAAAAAGTTGTAAGATATTTTGACATCTGTGTAATACCCAAGCATATTTCTCGATTGTCTACGTATATTGACTTTTAGAGTCATTTAATGATTCTTGTGTGAAAATAGCAACAATGAAGACATAGTATTACAATAGTTTAAACATAAATAATAAACAGAGTTCTCCTGTAGCTGTTCAACCTAAACCCAGAAAAAATAGAAATTCGTAAAATTTCTATATATATTACAAAGCTCCAGGTACTTGGAACCATAGCTTTTGAACTTCCCCAAAATATTATTTTGGCCTCTGGCCATCAAAAGGTAGACTATTCCAGCTTTTGAGAAGCCTTCCAAGAACAAACAGAGTACCTCAAGAGCAATCTCATGAATGCGTCCCAGTTTCCATAATCAAGTTTTCACACATGGCAACCTCCATCCATATTTAAATTAAAAAAAAAACCCTGCAGTATTTGTTTCAGCACTATATTCTCCTTGGATGAAGTATGAAGCATGCCAGCCAAGAAAGGATCTGGTCTTTTTATTGGCTTTTACTAGCTAGAATGGGCCTGGATCCAATTTTCAAAAAATAGTTTGTGCAGCAACAAACTTTACTTTTGCACTTGCAGACAAGGGTAAAACCAATCAAATCTAATCAAAATCATGATTCTGCTACTTTGAACTCTGGTCTCACATTTAGAAACAACACAGACTTAATTCCATAGGAAGTTATATTTTAAAAATGTTTAAGCATGACACATTGGAATCTAAAAGCATTTATAATCATTTCTTTCTTGATTATATAGAGAATCCCTGATACTGTAGATCTGTATCTCTGTAGTCTTTCTGTTGGGAAGCACAGAAGCTAGAAGTGACACATGCAATGAAATACTGTAGGCTACAATGTACAATGTGTGAAGTCTGAAAAGGGCATTGGTCCTACCTGATATGCCCATTCTCTGTGTGGGCGATGGTATCCAGATACTTGATGGGACATACCCAAGTTTATGTTGTCGAAGGGTGGGGTTCTGACTGGTCCTGGTCCACAGCCTTTGTCATCACCGAACTCAATACCCCTCTGCCAAAAGCAGCCTCCGCCGAAGCGAATGAGTCTAGACGATAATGCCATGTGAACGATGAGGGGAAAGCCTTCCCCGCTGCTGTTGCTGCTGCACTGCGCGTAGAATGTGCAGTGATTCCTCCTGGCACAGTGACCTGACTGCTAGTGTAGGCCTGAGCAATGGCAGCCCGCAGCCAACAGCCGAGCTTGGCGGAGGAAGCCTTAAGACCCTTACCTGAGTCCATAAAACTGACAAATAATGCCTCAGACCCCCTAAAGGGTGCAGTCCTGTCTAAGTATGTTCGAAGAGCCCTCCGAACATCTAAGGTGTGCCATGAGTGCTCCATAGGCTGAGAAGGAGTTGGACAAAAATCGGGCAGTACAATCTCCTGCGAACGGTGGAACCGGGTATTAACCTTCGGTATGGATGAAGGATCTAGCCTGAGGACCACCCTGTCTGAGAAAAATATGCATAACTCACTCCTCACCGATCGTGCCGCCAATTCAGAAATTCTCCTGGCCGATGATATAGCCACCAGGAAGACCACCTTGTAAGATAACAATTTTAGGGGTACCTCTCCTAGCGGGTCGAAGGGGGTAGATGTCATAGCCCGGAGCACCCACGAGAGATCCCAAGATGGGAACCTATGCAGGGAAGGGAGCCTCAAGTTCGCTGCCCCCCTGAGGAACTTCCCAAACAATGGAACCTGAGCCAATGGTCGTGCCCCCCGACAGCTTAGTACTGACGAAATTGCAGCTACCTGCCTCCGCAAGGTATTGGGCGAGAGGCCCTTCCTGAGACCTTCTTGCAAGAACTGAAGAAGTTGGACAATTGGGAGGGATGTGCAA
>JAOYMU010000283.1:25918448-25931881 GCA_025802295.1 Psammodynastes pulverulentus
GGCTCCGAGAACTCATTCACATGGGCCCTAGTACCTCTCGGGAGGTCTCCGGAGGTACTAAGATTTCACCACTGAACTGAACTGAAAAACCTGGATTTATATTGTTGTGTTCCACCAGTGTCCCGCTTCATTTTTTGGAATATATATGTTCCAACATTTCTTCACACTATTTTCCTTATTGCTTTATAATACTCTTGCCCAATATATTTATAGTTTTCATTTCATTCAGTACCTGCTTTTCTAAAGTCTGATGAACTTAGAACAATGTCTTGAGCAAGAAGTCTGTAAAATGCACAGAATAAAGTGAAAGATTGTAAAAATTGTCCAGGTTCTCAGACAGAATATTAGATTTAGAAAAATTCAGTGTACTGTACATGGCAGTACACTGAGCCTGCAATTGCAGTGCTGATAGCTGCAGGAAAAATAGTCTTTCAAGTGTCACCTACTATTGAAGTTACAAGGTGCTTTGCATTCACTGCATGTATGGTTTTGTATAGATTGTCAAAGGCATACACTAGTCCTTGACTTACAATCAGTTGCGTGTGATCAAAGATACAATGGATCCCCCAAAAGCTGCTTATGATCCAGATTTGAAATATGAATAACTGGGCCAGTGGTGAGATTCAAATAATTTTAACAACTTGTTCTCTGCCCTAATGACTGGCTGGGTGGGCGTGGCTGGATAGTCATGTGATTGGGTGGGCATGGCCAACTCGACATCACTCACATCAAGGGGTACCTGGCTCGCCCCCTCCCCTCCCAGCTACTCCTTGTCACGCCGGGCCTCAACGTATCTATAGTTCTGTAAAAAAGTTCACCTTTTTTCGACTATATTATCTGCATCTACATCTGTAGATATACTTTCATGGACCACTGAAAGGAGGAAATAGTTCACATGCTTTGCATAAGAGTGTGATAGACAAGTCACAAAACAAGCTTTTGAGGGGCTGCCACAAAGAAGGGAGGACAATGTATTTTCCAAAGCAGCAGAAGGCAAAACAAGAAGCAATAGATAAGAATTATTCTGTTATTCTGACACCTTTCCCAGGCCCTCCACTCAGATTTTGGCATCCTCTGCTGTCTCCTTACCTTCCAGAGCTTCCATGCGCCTCCACCAGCCTGAACGACCTGCCCTTCAGATCCCAATGGGGCCAGCCAGCAGCTGCCCACGAAGGTAAGGTGCACAGACATTCACCTGCCCTCCCACCCTCCTGGACTGCTGCCGCTGCCAGGCACTGGCCCCATTGGGATCTGAAGGGCAGGACACTCAGGGCAGCAGAGGTGCGTGGAAAGTTTGGAGCTCCTCAAGGCTTTTGGAACAGATCAGGTAATCCAAGGCTTAGCTCCTCGGGAAGGGCTCCATCATGGAGAGCGATGTGCCCAGACCAGGTGCTTTGTCTTGGGCCTCGAGAAGCGATAGGAGGCAGAGAGTGAGTGAAACAGATTGAGGTTGAGAGAAACGATAGGAGGCAGAGTGAGAGAAACGGATTGAGGCAAAGAGAAGTGATAGGAGGCAGAGAAATGGATTGAGCACGTGAGAAATGTAGGAGGCAGAGGGAAAGAAATGGATTGAGGCTGAGAGAAGTGATAGAAGGCAGAGGGTGAGAGAAATGGGAGGCTTTGGAGACAAGCACCCTTCCCAGCCTGTGCTTACCTTTGCCTTGAGGCTTCTGCTATTGGAGTGGGTGGGAGCAGGCCAAGGCAGCTGGGCGAGTTAGTCTAGGCAAGCAGAAGAAGCAGAGATTGGCGAAGGAAGACAGTTGAGGCAGAAAGCTGGACCACAGTCACCACGTGGTAAGCCGCAGCAAAGGCAGGAAAGCGGACCAGCCACATGATTGAGGCAAGCAAGGGAACCAGAGAGCAGCAGCAGCAGCTATGCCACAGGTGAGACTAGGCGAGCGGCCAAGGCAGGCAAGGCAAGATAAGGAGTGACTGGGAGAGGTGAAGCAGGTGGGGTGGGGCGGAGCCAGCCAGTGGTGGGATCAGTCGGTTCTCTGAACTGCGCAAAAAGTTAACCGGTTGAACCCCACCTCTGAACTGGACCCCTCCTATGGGAATTTAACTGCATTTTAAGTGCTTAGCAATCAACATAGTTATCTTGCTATAAATACTGCTTTCTGTTCCTCTCTTAATGAAAAGTTTACAGATATTTCATAACTGAGGTGCCAAGAGGAAAACTAATAATACTGAATCTAAATCTTTAAAGAATTATGACTTTGTTGTGTTGGAAGAAATATCCATCTGGTTCAGTTCCAAGCTGTGAGAAAAGCACTGGAAACATGGAAGCTGATTGGAAAGATGGTTTATTGAAGCAGAACCACATGGATGGTCCTGGGCAGCTGACCACATAGAGTTGAGAGAGAAAGGTATTTATACCCTTTCTTGGGCTTTGCACTAGAACTTCCTGTTCCCTGTGCAAGAACATGTATTCTATTGGCTGTTGTAGGGGCCGTAGCTAATTTTGCAGGATGTCTGAGTCCCAGGTTTGGTTGAAGTTTGCTGGGTGATGAAATGTCCCCAGTGATTGTGCCATGTTGTCAACATTCAGCTAGAAAGTTTGGTTGGGAAAAATTAAATTCACTACATCAAACTTGTTTGTCTACATTCTGGAAAAAGGGAGGTGGAGCTTCTGTCACCACAGTAATTTACTGTGTAACTTTCCCTTGTTTTTGAGCTGAAAGGTAGTTTGGAGAATCCCCAAATTGAGTCAATGGAACATAGATGTTTTCATGCTTTCTACTAAGGGAGTGCAAATTCCCATACTTCTTTCTTTATAACAATAAACAAATAGAAAGAATAAATTTTATTGGCTCTCTAATTAATGAATTGTAGTCTTTTTTAAAAAAGAGCTGATTTTTTTTAAAAGTACAAAAGTACAATCCAAACAAACCTGTCTGAGTGCAGAATATTGTGTGAGGAATGGATATCTGCTCCAATTCATGCCCATCTTAGGCATTGGAAATAACTTCCTTTTAATTGTTTCTTGTTCATACTTCTCAGCTCAGCCACTTAAAAGATGTTGTCTTTGACTTGGATCTGGATCTGTCTTTAGGCAGAAAGCTTTGCGATATTTCAATTTACTAGGGTACTCCTCTCTGCCCTCTAAAACAGGGGTCCCCAAGCCCCGAGCCACAGACCGGTACTGATTTGTGACTCATTGGGAACCGGGCTGTGCAAGCAGTGGGCAAGCACCTGAAACTTCATTTGCACATGGGTGGGAACTAGATTGTGTGTGCAAAACCATCCCTTCCCTGCTCCCACCTCACTGATGCTGCCGCTGCTATTGTTGCTGCCAGTCTGTGGAGCCAGAAAGGTTGGGACTGCTACTCTAGAACAAGCTGATTCTTCTCTTTTAAAAAAATATTACAGTTTCAGCCATTAATCTACATCAGCCAAAGCCAAAGCCAAAGCCATCTTTTGTTTCTTTTCTGTTCTATATTTTTGAAGACTTGTTCTTGCCATTTAATCTCCTTGGGTCACTTGAATAGCCCTATGCTAATTTTTGAATGTCAAAGTTAAGTGCTAATAGCTGTGGATATTACACACCTGGTCTTTGCTGCAGAAGAGAGAAGAAAATACCGCAAACGGATAGTTCATTATAGTCTTCAATTATATTTCTTTGCTTCATCCAATTATGAAGAGTTCTAGAAATATTCCTGGATAATTGCATCACTTCATTATTAAAATTTATAGTGGAAATATTTCTTTCAAGATATATTCACACTGATAAGTATGTATGTAAGTAAGTAAGTAAGTAAGTAAGTAAGTAAGGAAGGAAGGAAGGAAGGAAGGAAGGAAGGAAGATTAAACTAGAACAAGAGAACAGTATTTTTTCAACATTTTCCCCTGGTATCCATCTTTTCTTTAGGAGAGACAAAATAATTCGTATTGTTAAATCAAAATACCGGATCCAGAGGAAATAATCAAAGCTCACTGCAGTATTTATTGTTATCAGTGCACATTGGAAGAATTCCCTCAAGAGCACAGTGGGAGGATCTTTTGCAGATAAAAAGATGCACTAATATTTATATATTTTAGAAAGGAGAAGTAAATAATAGTTATACATATGTATAAGTAAAATATGAGGTAGTCATAAATATTCAAACTGCATTACTTTCCTACCCTTCTATCTTCAAGAAAGAATTATTGTCATTATTAAAAAGATATATATCAGTTATGTTGCTATAGAAATTTTGATTTTTTTAAAAAAAATCTGTCCTGAGGATTAGGAACAAAAAGAAAATAGGCACATTCATATATCTGGTGTCTGTATAAATTAACTTAGAACAGGGCTAGCAATCTTCTGCATAGGGCTAGAGGCCCTGCCACTGCCATTTTCTCCTCCATCTCACAGCTCACTCTTGTTCTTGTTAGTACCAGGCTGAAGACTTGTGCTGAGGTGGCTGATGAAACCATTGCCAAAATGGCTTTTGAGTAGAAGTGATGACTCCCCCGGACACTTCCCCAGATACCTTTCCAGATGTCAGTTTGGAGGAAGATGAACCAGTTCCAGGCACATCAGGAGAGGAGTTAGTCAAGGTCTCCAAGCAGCCATCTGAGAGTGATTTGGCTGAAGCACAGCTGCAGCAGGATAGTCCTGAGGCTTCAGATGGGAAAGCACGCAGCTGCAGCTGGTTAGTGATGATGATGAAGAAATGCCTTCTGTGCTTGAACTAAGAACACGTAGGGCAGAGAAAAGGCAGGAGCAGCTGAGGTCAGTCAGATTGCTCATAAAGAGGCAGCCTTGCCCTTCTTGATGGGCTGTACCAACAGTTGGCTATTTAATATAGCAAATGGAGACATGCTGGGAACGTGTTTCTTTTCTTGCTGTGTGTTCTTGCCTTGAACTTTGGATTGTGTCTTTTCAACTGTTTCCTTTGCCCTGCCTTTGCCTGTGGATTTGCCTTTGTCTTGGAATTTGACTTTTACTTGGTCACTTGCGGCCTAGTGGACTGGACTTGCCTTTGCCTAGAGGACTAGCAATCCCTGTAGCCTGAAACGGGCGGAGCCACGTGCTAATTAGGCTGTGCTGGGAAAGTGAAACTGAAACAGTGTTTCTGCTTGCTGCACGGAGGCAAATTGCTGGGAGGCAGAAACTGAGGTAAGATTTTTTTTCTTGTTTTCCTCCCCCAAAAGTTAGGTGCGTCTTATACTCAGGTGCGACTTATAGTCCGAAAAATACGGTAAGTGGCAGGCCACAGTAGAATATACCTAAGAAATTAAAACATACAGTTGTTTTTCAAATGTTTTGGAGCTAGATTCCTGCACTGAGCAATGGGTTGGATTAGATGATCACCAATGTTTCTTCAGCCCTATGATTCTATTATTTCTTTAAGTCCTTGGGGTTCAGATGTATGGCAAAGCCCATAAAATGGTTGTTTCAATGTTTTTTGATGTTTGCTTCTAGTTTTACCCCGTCTGCTGAATATGCACTGGTTGTTATACTATTTAGGTTGTATTATTTTTAATTGCTGTTGGCTACCCAGAGCCATTATGATGAGATTAGTGGCTTTAAAAACATAAATAAATAAATAGTTCTGGTTGCACTCCTCTGGATGGACAGGTTCATAAATTGAGGGTCCATTTGGATTTAAAATTTCTGCTTGCAGGTGGAATATGGGACTAGGAAGGCCTTTACATAATTCCCTCTTATGTGTCAATTCTGAACATTCCCAGATCAGGAGATGCAGTTCTTGACTGAATGATTGTAATGCGATTTACATGGGATTGTTTTTGAAAACTACTTGAAAGCTACAGCAGAATGCATTGACTTGAGTTTGATGGGTGTTTCTTATTTTCTTCAGATAATACCATCACTGCAAGAGCTGTACTAGTTACTCATTGGCTTTCAAGTTTAAATAAAGGTTCTGTTTGGCATTTTAAAGCCCTATATGTCTAATAATCTGCATATCTTTGAGATTGCCTGCTCCCAGCGGTCTCTGACAGCCTTGCAAGGTAGTTTAAACAGGAAGCAAGTTCAGATGAACTAATTCTACTTTATCGTAAAATTACATCAACCGAATCTTGCAAGTCTGAAAATATATTTCTCCCCTGTTGCCCTGTTGCCTTTACAGTCCAAGAAACTAGGGAGGGACTGAGGTGTTTGCCACACCCACATTCCTGCTTGCAGGCTAACCTGCCTCTTATCTGCTTGGTTCCCTGGACTGTGTTTCTTCCCTCTAAAAAGTCATTTTTACATACCATTACAGTCTCTGTACAATAAAGTAGTTTGGTGTCCTGTCTTTGAAAGTGTATGGTCCTCAGGGACCATATAGACATCCTTTTTCAACTGCTATTCTTTTCCTTTGAATAGATCTCCAACTAAGGTTTGATAAAACCACACATGTACAAAAGAGGTGGGCTTGGTTTGCATCATTGCACCTGCCATCTTGCCAATTTTCATACATCCCCCCCCCCCCCAGTGATGGTGTCCTGCTTTCCTCTGTGCAAGACATGCTAAGAAAGCTAACTTGAAAAGTTTTCATGACTTTTCAGCTCCATAGATCTGCTGAATACAGTGGGGGCCCTCCCTCCATTCTTTCTTTTTTATTCTTATCCAATGGATAGTGGCAGGGGGGAAACCTCTTTTTTTTTGTCTCTTCCTAAATCCTTAATTCCTGCAACATCTTCAACGTTGTGTAAGGCCAGTTCTTCTATTAATGTTTTAATTCACATTACAAATTGTATGCAGGCTATAAAAATACTAACCAACAATTAATAAAAGGATTTTTTTTAATGTTAAATTCCATAAAAGAAAAACAAAAGTGATTTTTCTGTTATTTCTAGATAACTAATTCATTCTTTTTCTCAGGTCCTCCCTGGATATGAGAATATCTACTTTGCTCATTCTAGTTGGTTCACATATGCTGCCACTTTGAGAATATATAAACACTGGGACTTCAGAATTACTGACCCACAGACAAAAACAGGACGTGCCTCTTTCAGCAGTTATCCAGGTAATTTGGATGAGTGAAACATGCTATATGTATTTTTTAGCTTGTCTGTAAGCTATAACCTTTTCCAATTTGGAGCTCTATTTACACATAAACCAAAAACATTTCTTCCCACTCATATTTAGAGTACAAGGACCATCTTCCATTGACTAGGCTAGCTGAAGATAATCCAACATAGCTCAACAGCACAGTATTCAGAAGAGTGTTGTAGAGTGTTTAATGTAATATGAAAGTACTTCGACACAGCACAAAAACATATCAATTGTACAGATGTTTAAATTAGAATTGAATCTAAGTAATTTTCTTATGGTGCCTTTTGTGAGGTGAAAAGCAAGGAAAGCTTTTCTAAAGACGAGTTGAAATCAGAGATGAATAAATAGCATTTAAGTCCTTTACGCATTGTGTTCCCTTCCCAAAAGCTTGGACTGCATGTATCTACAAACAGGAATAGTTAGATCCATCTTTAGTCCTCCTTCACCCCTATAGTTCATACGTGACAATCATTTCTCAAACCATGACATGGACTGAAAGAAAATACATTTTTTTCCTGGTCTTGTGAATAATTCTTCATGTATTTTACTAAAATGAACACAGAATCAGACGATTTTAATGTGCCTGGGGCTGAAAGGACATTTATGTTGCGCAAATGAATGCCCCCATATAAATAAAACCACTGAGTAGTCTTGATTGTGCTAAACACCTGGTTGTGTTTTATTGGAGACACCGAAAGAAAAGCCTCTTTGGAGTTGTCCAGTCCTGTCCAATCCACATTTCTAGAAGCAATTATAGAATGCATGACGGATGAACTTTAATCTCTTCACAAATAGATCCAGTTCACCACTTCCAGAGTCTCATTGTTGAATACCTTATATAATTTAGCTGAATTTGGTTTCCTTTCATTTATAATCAGTTGATTCTTGTGCTGCTGAACTGTAGATTCTTTGTTTTTATCCATTTAATTTAATGTAATTTATCCATTTAATTTCCTTCATTTGTGGAAATCAATCATTAGAATAAAAAAAATATGAAGGATTTCTTTTTGAATAACAAACTTTTTGAAAATTCTTGTTTCAGGCTTTTTGGTTTCCCTAGATGACTTTTACATACTTGGCAGTGGATTGATTATGTTGCAGACCACAAACAATGTATTCAATCTTTCTCTTCTTAAACAAGTGGTACCTGAGAGCCTCTTTGCATGGGAGAGAGTCCGTATTGCCAATATGATGGCAGATTCTGGAAAGACCTGGGCTCAAACCTTTGAAAAACAAAATTCTGGTTGGTATATTTGAATGGGAATCTTTTCACCCATTATTCTTTTTTTGGTTGTAAAGTTTTTTGTTGTTTTTTTACCATACATCAATATCATTTCGTGAACAGTGTGGTGGTATCTGAGTATCATCATTTTGATACAAAAGCAATGACAATACAAAAAGCATTACTAAGTTAGTCTGGCTTAAATAGTCTAATGTTGTTATACATAACTGTATCAGCACATAATCCTTCGTTTTTCAATAATTAATATTTGCTACATTCTTCTAATAGTAATAACTTTATTTTTGAGCATACCTAATAGCATCCTTCTTCAAATTCTGATCTTAACCTCTGATATTCATTTTATATATATTTAATAAAAGTATGTATAACAATATTCCCCCATTTCTAAATGTTTGTATCTATTATAATTTTTAAAACGGCCCATCTTAAAGATTAGTACATCAGTCTAATGTTGTTATACATAATTATATGCACATAGTTCTTCATTTTTCCATTATTCAATATTTGCTACCTCCTCCTAATAGTAATAGCATTATTTTTGAACATACCTAATAACATCATTTTTCAACCTCTGATATTCAGTTTAAGTGTTGTATTAGATACAAAATGTTTAACAATATTCCCCCTATTTCTAAAATTTATAACTATTCTAATTTTAGGCCAGTCTCATTCATTTTTTTTAAAGAAAAATCTTTCCTATCCATCATCTCTCATCCTCTTAGAAGTTACATTTTTTCTCTTTTTAGCTTGCCTCTCATACTCCTCCCTTGGGTCCTTATCTGTATCGTTCATATTCAACCAAACCTTTATTTCCCTCCCCAATATTTTTTGCTGCTAGTTCACCCATGGGTCTTCCAAATCCTCTGTCTTTTTTCTAGAAATATTTTTTGATATACTCAATTCCATTTCTCTATCTCCTTGTACATGTTCTCCCAGCTTTATTTCACCCAACTTTATAATCTCCTCCTTCTTTTCTCCTTGTTCTATTGTGTCAACTGTTCTATCTCATCCTCTGAGCTTACAGTTGTCTTCCTTATTTCCTGGCTTTTATTATCTTGCTTCATTAATCCTTGTTGCAAATTTTCAGTCTTTCCAGTTATATTGTGTGATAAGTCCTTTATCTCCCCATCATCATGTCATAAATGTTTTGAAGTAATTTCATAATTTCTTTTTGTGTCTCCAATTCTTCCTGATGAGCCATCTTGCCTTATTTTAAAAGGTAGTACTCCATATTCTGTCAATAATCTGTCACCGCTCCAGGGTCTATTTTTTTGACTTCCCAAAGCCAGCAGATTACTTAGTCTTAATATTGTTCGTCAGGAGATGCCATAGTTATAGTTCTTTGTAGCTTTGAAACTTGATATTATTAACCACCTCCACAGTTGAATTATTAATACACAGAGGTATATGGCTGTGCCATAATGAAGATAATCACCATCATTATGATCCTGAATAAGGCCCACCACTGTTGTATCATCTGCATACTTCACAATATGGTTGGTAACAAACAGTTAGTAGCAAACATTGGTAGTTGCATAACAGTCATGGTTCAGCAAGGTAAACAACAGCAGACTTAGGACACAGCCCCGAGGAAAATTTGTGCTCAAAAACATGTTGTTAGACATATTAATTCCAACTCTCACATATTGGGGCCTATCAGTGAGAAAAGTTGTTAAGTTAGTAGCACAATTATTAAATGAATCTGGCTTCCCCATTGACTTGGTTGGAAAAGATGATTACATGACCATGGGACATGCAGCCTTTATAAATATGAATCAGTTCCCAAGCATCCAAATTCTGATCATATGACCATGCTGCAATAGTCATAAGTGTTGAAAACATGTGTGGTCATAAGTCACTTTTTTCAATGCTGTTGTAACTTTGAACAGTCATTAAACAAATGATTGTGAGTTGAGGGCTATGTGTAATGATCTGCTTTTTAAGGTGAGAAACATTTTGCTTAGATTGCTCCTTGCATGAAAATAAGTTTATAAAATCACTGTATGAGAACATGACTGCTTCTAAACTAGATGTCACTAATCTTAATATCAGTCAATTAGCAGTAGCCCAAGACATGCCAGAGACTGGATAAAACAGTATTTATACTGCTGTACACTTTTATATGGAAAAATGTAAGAATAATAAGACTTTGCATGTTGAGGGCTGTGATGCTCTCTGCCTCCCATCTCACAGTTTGGTTATAATATTTGCTTCATGTTCATGAAAACAATCTGCTTAGGTAAAGCTTTTTTCTTCTTAAAAACAAGTTTGAATACATAGAATATTTTTTTAAAATGTCTTATATTAATTTAATTTCCTTCATTGGCTTCAGAAATAAAATTCCCAGATGACAGCCACTCATCCTCATTCAGTGCCAAGGGGAGGAGGAACTCCATTCCTAACACATGTTCATCTCTGGCAACACAGAAATGTCAGAAATGCAGCGGTGCCTTGAATCCCCACTAGGATGGTGTTATCACATTTTAATATGAGTCTCGGTACTTCTAATTGCTTTCAAATCATTGTTTTCCTGCATTTCCTTGATGAACTGGGCATCTGGCGTCATTGGAGAGACAGTAAAGCAAACAGCTGTGTTCAGAATTTAAAAAAAAAGACCTGATTAGAACACATAAAAGGATATTTTGTTTCTTCATAGAAATGTTTACATCCATTAATATAAATTCTGCTGCTTGGGTTACTTTGCTAAACAATCACAGAGATCTTTACCCTATACCCATGAGCTAGTATTTTTAAAAATTCATTTGTACTGCATACTTGCTTTAAAATTTTGAGTTTACTCTTGCCTTTTTAGTTTGACAGGTCTATAGGGATTTCAAACCACAGCAGTTGGAATGGTTGCTAAGCCTGCTTTTCATTTTGAAGACTAAATTAATCTCTCCCTTTACCTACTATATCTATTATTTACTTCATAGACAATATATATATGTGGGGCAGAATATATCCAGATCAATCTGTTTGTAATGTGTAAAAAACATGTTTTCCATGATTAGTATAAAATGTGTTGGCCAAGCCATATCATATCTCCCAATCCTTTTGCTAGACAGTGCACCATTCCAGATCTGTAGAAGAAATATGGTAATTTTGCTGTTGATTGGAGATTTATTCTGGCAGCTAAAATTTTTTTTTTTCATTACAGTCATATAGTAGCACTCCTTGAAAAAATACTTCTGAAAATATTTCTTTATGATCACATGTGGCTATTTAAAGGGCAATCTAAATCAGCTGTTCTATTTCCCAGAAATATGAACAGAGGGCTTTTGCTAAAGAAGAAAAACACTTTCTCATATACTGAATTTTGTCCTTCCTCAAAGATTATTTTAAAAAACTTCTTAATTTTTTTGTTTCTATAATATACGAATAAGTAAAAGTATGTAAGCACACAAAACATGTGTATTACAATAGATATGTAAAATCAAATCCATTTTTCTAAAAGAAATTAAAACTTGCCCATTTAGAATCATATTAATAATCTTTCTATTACATTGATGCCCACTTCAGAAGCTGAAAGTGAAATCATTTATTTATTAATCACATTTATATAGCCACATTTAATAACTACAGAAAACTGATTAAAAACAATGCAGTCATCTCATCAAATCACCATTTCCTTTAGATACTCAGGTATGCTAATACAGCCATGTTTTAAAAGACTTCTGAAAGAATGTCAAGGATGGGGTCAATCTCACATTGGGGTGGAACAGAGTTCCACAGGGCAGGTGCTATGAAGAAAATGCCCATCTTCTGACTCCTGCTGCTGTTTCAAGATGGGACCTGCAGCATAGCTCTTCTACTAGATCTGATGGGAAGAATAGACAGTCAGAGGAGATAGTCCCTTAAATAACTTAGCCCCATGCCATGAAGGCCTTTAAAGATCAAAGCCAACAGCTTTAATTGGATCCAGAAGCAACTAATGCAATTCATGGAACAGAAGTGTAACATACTCCATTATGCATTTTAAACTAGTTGAAACTTCCAGATATTCTTCAAGGGCAGCCTATGTTGAACATGTTATATTAGTCCATTTGGGAGTGACCAGGATATGAATAAGTATAAGCAGAGCAGGAATGGGTACAATTGGGCATAATACAAAGCTGTGCAAAATTCCCCTTAGATGCAGTTACCATCTGTTCTTTGACCAAAAGTTGCAAGTCTAAGATGATCCCAAGTTGGGCCTGTTTATGGTAATGCAATCCCATTCGGTACCAAAGATGGTATAGTCCCTGAACTGGAGGATCCCAAAATCCAGAGCCACTCAGTCTTGCCAGGATTCAATCAAGATTTTAAATTTAAATCCAATAATTAAATTCAAGATTTTAAATTTAAATTCAATAATTCAAAGTTTTGAATTTAAATCTAATAATTCAATTCAAGATTTTAAATTTAGATTGAAATTTCTTTTCAATAACACAAAATTGTCTTGCATTACATACTCCTACCTTATTATAACCAACATTCCAAATTACTTGATACATTCCAAATTTTCAATATATAATACAACATCCTATTACTATCTTAAAACTATTCTTCTTAAAATCATATTATAATAATGTAAATATTAAACCAAAATAAAACAATCACATATGAAGTCCAATTCATACCACTCAAATTCTCCTGAACTATATTACAGCTCCAGCCTACAAACAATCAACCCTTTATAAACATCTGTTAAGCTACTACATATGAAAAATAATCTTTTGATAAATTAGTTTTATTTTGAGATTATGAAAAATATAACATATAAATTATAACATGTTTAAAATATAGTAAGATAATTCAACTTTATAAACAGCTGAAGAATATTAATGCTTCTATAGAATTGAAATACATGGTAGATCTAAACTCCTCCAAAACATTTTCCAATTTAATAATTTGAAAGCTTCAGAAGCTACTATTCCATCAGATCCAAACTGAGAAATCAGAATATGTTTAACTTAGCAGGAAGTTTAATTCTTGCAATATATAATGTATTTTGAAGGAATCTAGTGTATTAAAACCATTTTTAACCCAAGTGAAAAAGAATTAGCTTGCAACTTTAAAATTAAGCTTATGCTAAATTATATTTTTAAAAAATAAAAACAGAGTTCATTTATCTCAAAAATTTTCAAATATGGCTTCCGGCGGCAACGTAGCCCTTCGAAGGTGCTTCTTTTGAAGCGCCCGTTCTGCTTCTCCGTTGCCGCGGCG
>JAOYMU010000283.1:25969507-25980985 GCA_025802295.1 Psammodynastes pulverulentus
AAGAGCAGACCTAACAGAAAAAAAGAGTGGGAGAGATGGATTATAGGCTGACATTAGCAGACCAAGATAAAGAAAAAACCTTAATCTCGTTAGAAATGGATAGGGGAGATTATTATTTAAAATTCCAGAACATGGAGGAAGAAAAGAGAGAGAATCTCGCAGAAATAATGGGAGAAATGTTAGCAGGGGTCTTAGGAGATATCCAAAGATAAAGTATTGGCTGATATAGATGAAATATTTAGAGTACATATCAGGTATGTGATGAGAAATAGACTGCCTAGAGAAGTTCATGTGAGATTCACTAAGAAAGCTATAAAAACAGAAATACAACAGAAAGCGAGAGATAATCCTTTGAAATATAAAGGGAAAGGGATAATAGTGTTAAAACAAATCCCAAGAAGAGTGAGAGATCTAAGGAAGGAATATCAGTTTCTGACCAAAGTGCTTAATCAAAAAAGCGGTGAGTTTTAGATGACTGATACCGGAGGGAATATTGGTGACTTGGCAAGAACAAAGACATAGATTTGATTTGATAGAAAGAGTGGAACAATTTTATGATCAATATCTTAGAGAACAAGAGAGAGAGAGAATGAAGGAAGTAAAGGAAGTTAGGAAATGAGAAGAACTTATAGGATAGGAGAGGAGGATAAACAACAGAGGGGGAGGAGAGCGAGAAGGAGCAACAGGAGAGGGAGCAAGGCAAAAAGTGGTAAGAGAAACAAGAGTGACAAGAGCAATAAAACCTAACTACAAATAAAGCCATGGAGGAGGAAATGAAGTTAATATCAATTAATATAAATGGACTGAACTAGGCAATAAAAAGGAAAAGGACTTTTGGTAGACTAGAAAAATTGAAATTGGATATAATTTGTTTACAAGAAGTGCACATCAAAAAACAATATAGTAAAATGTTGGAATATCCTAAAATTGGGAAGTTATACACTTCACTTCCACAACAAAGTAAAAGAGGAGTAGCGTTGTACATCAAAAACAATAAAGGCAAAACAAATTTTTAAGGATCAGGAAAGAAGAGTGTTAATGGTGGAAACAATGATGAACAATAAACAGACATTATTGCTGGCAATATTTGCACCAAATAACAATCAAGAGGACTTTTATGACAAATTACACAAGAAAATAATAGAGTTGGAATATAATAACATATGTATCTTAGGTGACTTCAGTGCAATTGTAGACATGGAACTGGACTACAAAACCCAAAAGGTAAATAAAAAACACAGGAAAACATTACCAAAATCCTTTTTTAAAATGGCGGAAGAGCTAGCCATTCAGGAGGCTTAGCAAGAAATACATCCTAAAACCAACCAATACACATTTTATTCAAGTCGACATTTCTCTTGGTCTAGAATTGATATGATGTGGATATCAACAGAGTTAATTTCCAATATATAAGAAATAGATATAGATATAAGCACATGGGCGGACCACAATCCAATAAAAGTTATATGGAAGGGACAAAAAAAGAGTTCAAGATGGACAATGAATAATACAATACTGAAGGAAAAGGAATTTATTACATATATGGAAAGAGAATTAGATTATTTCTTTAAAGAAAATAGAAGAGAAGAAACCACATTACAAAATGTTTGGGATACAATGAAGGCATATACTAGAGGACTAATATAACATATGTGGGGAAAAGAAATAGAGACAGAAGACAAGCACATAAGATACTAGAAGAGGATATAAAAGATTAGAAAAAGAACTGCAAAAAAACCCACAAAAAAGATACAAAAAACAAAATAATTCTCATAAAACATAAATTGGATTTAATAGAAAAGGAGGAACTGGCATAAAAGATTAGAAAATCTAAACAAAATTTCTTTGAAAATGCAAATTAACCAGGAAGATGGTTAGCATATAAACTGAAAAAAGAAAAAGAACAGAAATGGATCACTCAACTAATAGATGACAAAAGAATTCTTTGCTATAGAAATGAAGATAAAAAAGAAATAATTCAGAAGTATTGTTTATGGACAATTATATGATCAAGAGATAATCCCAAAAAGTAAAATAAAATAGTATCTAAAAAAGCAGAATTACTTAAAGTTCCGGAAACAATCAAGACAACGTTAGAGGAAAGAATAACAATGATAGAATTAACAGAAGCAATAAAAAGACAAGACAATGAGAAAGCACCAGGACCGGATGGACTACCAGCAGAACTATATAAAACGTTACAAAATTTCCTTTGCAATACAATGTTGGAAGTATTAAATTAAGTATTGATGGAGGCGGAGATACCTAAATCATGGATGGAAACATACCTTACTCTCATACCAAAAGAAGACTCGGACTTACATCAGGTAAAAAATTATAGACCAATATCCTTATTGAATGCGGACTATAAAATATTTGCTTCAATAATGGCAGAAAGGTTAAAGAGATATTTAATTCAATTTATACATTCAGATCAAAATGGCTTTCTACCTAAGGGACAAATAAAAGACAACATGAGAATAATTTTGAATACCTTGGAATACTATGAAGCGCATCCAGAAAAGCAGATGCCGTTGATTTTCTTGGATGCACAGAAGGTGTTTGAGAACATAAACTGGAAGTTTACGCTAGCACAAATGGAAGAAATAGACTTTGGGGGAAAGTTTATTAAAATGATTAAGGCTATATACTACAAACAAACTGCTAAAGTAATGGTAAATGGGGAAATGACAGGAAATATTAATATTAAGAAGGGAACAAGACAAGGATGCTCTTGTCACTACTACTATTTATATTGACATTAGAAGTATTAAATAGAAATATTAGGAAAGATAAGGAAATAAAGGACATGGAAATAAAAAAGGAAGAATATAAGTTACAGGCATTTGCAGACAATTTGGTTTTTATACTAGAAGAACCATTAGAAACAGGACTTAAGTTGATTAAAAGGATAGAAGAATATGGAGAAGTGGCTGGATTGAAAATAAACAAGGAAAAAATTAAGATTTTAGTAAAAAAAAAGTGACAGAAAAACAGAAGAGAGAATTAATGAATAGATTAGATATCCAGATCACAATAAAGGTGAAATATTTGGGGATTCAATTAACAACAAGATGTGGGACGATAAAGGAAGACAATCATTATAAATTGAAACAACAAATTAAGATAGATTTGGAAAAATCTGCAACTGTTGTTAATAGGGAGATAGCAAGAATTAAAATGAATATATTGCCGAGATTACTATATTTGTTTCAAACAATTCCAATAAAAATGGGAAAAAAATATTTTGATCTCAATAAAACAATACTGAAATATGTATGGCGGGGGGAAAAAGCAAGAATCAACTTTAAAATGTTGCAGGATGTAAGAATTAGAGGAGGATTTGGGTTGCCCAATTGGGAACTATATTACCAAGCCACAGTATTAACATGGATGAAAGAATGGATTGTACTAAGGAATGCAAGGTTATTAACACTGGAGGGGCATGATTTGCAATTGGGTTGGCATGCATGGTTACTTCCAAAGACATTATGTAAAAAATGCTTTATTGTTAATATGGGAGAAAGTAAGAGAACAACTTTATTTGAAGATTCCAGTCTGGCTTTCAACAATGGAAGCGCTTATACATCCAAATGTTATTAAAATGGGAAATACTGTTAGATACAAAGATATTTTGAATGAAAAAGGGGAGCTCAAAACTAAGCAAGAATTGAATGAACAAGGGATTGACATGAATTGGTATTCATATACTCAAATACAATCTAGATATGAAATAGATGTTAAAGCAGAGGTTTTTATAAAGAATTGACAGAATTGGATAAAATACGATCAGGAACAGAAGAAAAGTTAATTTAAAATTTTATAATTATTTACTAGGTGTTAAACTAGAAGAACAAGTGAAGGAACTGATGATAGCATGGGCAAAAAACTTTGGATATGCCATAGAATTAGATAAATGGCAGAAGCTATGGGAAACAAACTACGCACTAACAATGTCAACAGCATATAAAGAAAACCTGTATAAGATATTTTATAGATGGCATTTTGCACCAGCAAGATTGGCAAAAATGTTTAAAGATACATTAAATCAGCTAAATGCTGGAAATGCCATCAGACACACCAGGATATTATCATATGTGGTGGACATACATAGAAGCTAAACAATATTGGACAAAAATATATACATGGCTGCAAAAAATAATAAAACAACATATAGATTTTGAAGCCTGAAATATTTCTTCTAGGGATGGTACCTGATAGTTATAGTAAAGAAAAAGTATATTTAATTATTCACATATTAACTGCAGCTAGAATGCTATTTGCTCAAAATTGGAAAAGTGAAAAGATTCCGATAGAGGAAAATGTGATTAGAATGTGCAGAAATGAACAGATTAACACTGGCAATTAAAGAAAAAGAAGAAACTGAGTATTATATGATATGAATTTATTGTATCAATGGTTGGAAAATAAAGAAATAAATTAATGAATATAAAATGGAAAGAATCAAGATGGCTGTAATTATAAGAAATATAAGGTATAGTAATGTATAATAAGAATGTAACTATTGATAACTATTGTTAAAGATTGTATATTAATTATAATTTTTTGCACAAGATACGTGTACCCAGTCGACACACTGTTTAAATGAAAGATAAACTTGTAAAAATAAAATTAAAAAAAACTTTTTTAAAAAAGAAGAGCTCCAGACCTCAATATGTCAGGGTAAGAAAGGAAAACAGGCTGGACTACTTGGAATAAAAGCAACCATCTTTTTCTCAAACGCTGACAAAGCTATGGTTCTTTCATCGCTAGATGGTAACCTTCCCACCCACCCCACCATTAGCTCCACTAGTCTTACACTAGAAGAGTTAATGGTGGGAAAGGGAAAGCATACAGCCAATGGCAAACCTCTACTTCCTACAAACTGTCAGTAGAGGCTGCAACAGAGTCAGTGCAGGAGTCCAAATTTCTGGCAACCCAGAGTGAGCTGAATTCATCAGGAAAGGGGCAGGCAAGTGCTGATGCCATCAAATTAGAACTATGAGAATAAGTATGAGTCAGAAAAGTATAAGCAACATTATCCATGCAATATCTTGCAAATAGTCTGTCAAGTGACCCTGCATTCGTAAGATTATCTCCAAAAATACCTTTTCCAATCCAAATCCTGGCTGATTTTGCAAACTTCTCTCCTTTCTTTTGACAGTTTCCCCTGTAGATTGCATATTTATGTGCCAGACTCTGTTCTGTCTAAATAGCCAAGTGTTTCTGTGATACATTTTTGTTCTTCACAATTAACTGCGGTTCCATTTAGTGCAAGGCATTTGGATGAGAGATCTCTACTTGTTGAACAGAAAAGGAACCCTTTTTCCCCAGCTATCCCCCTATTCTATGAAATATGAACTTGTTTGTTAACAAAGTAGTGGATATGATATTTTTTCTTATGCAAGCAGCTAGCATCAAATGAACCGTAGGTTTTGAAACAAGGAACAAAAGCCTTGCAAATACAAATGAAGATATTTCTCTCAGGAAAATATTATTTAATTAACAGGAGTCTTGCATTTTAATATTGGAGGAAAAATAACTCTATTAAATCTCAGATATATAAGCATAGAATAGATACCTGTAATTCTGTAATGATGGTTTTGTGTCTCTTATTGCATTCAATTTTATCTACCCTACTTTTCAAATCTTCTAGAGTTTTATCAAACAAAGCACATTCCATGGCACTAAATTTCTCTTCTAGAAAACGATGGATGACCTGTGAAAATATAAATGAAAAAGTAGCTAGTTAAGATTAAATTTTGTTTTAAATGTTTCATTTTAACATTTAAAAATGAAATAAAATTAATTTACATTTTTATTTATTGATTATATACAGTTATCTATGAAAAACAAATCTTGATTATGTTTGCACTGATGACACATTTAGTGAATTCTATTTTCAATTCACACCCTCACTTATTAGCACTTCTTAAATGAAGATTAGCAAACGTTTACAATATTTGTTACTGACTTTTTTCATGGTACTATCCAAGCCTCTTAATAGAAGAGTGTAGATTGCAAGGTATGTTTATTAAAGCCTAGTTATTTAAAAATAGCTATAGTGTAAATTACCACATGGTGGTATTTTCCATTGGCTTTAATAAAACTGAAATACACATCTAGATTGAAAAACATGTCCCTGAAATCAATGAAGCAAATAACTGAAATTGAACCATTCAGATCTATTTCCAAAAACTATTTGAAAAATATATCTTCCATAAATCTAAATCCCTATCTTTGCTCTCTGAAGCTATGCAATTACAGACAATATCAGTGTGAACTTTTCATTATATAATCTGTTAAATAATTTCACACATGTACTAATAAAACAAGATTATGCTGTTATTTTTAATTTATATATATACATGTTTCTCTACCACATCCCACTTTCTATGCAGATTTTCTTTGATTCACAACTACAATTGAGCCCAAAATTTCTGTTGCTTAGCAAAGACAGTTAAGGGAGTTTTGCTTCATTTTACGATATTTCTTGCCCCAATTGTTAAGTAAATCACTGCAGTTCTTAAGTTAGTAACACAATTGTTAAGTGAATGGCTTTCCCACTGACTTTGTCAAAAGGGTGCAAAAGGTGATCACATGACTCCAGGACACAGTAACCATCATAAATGTATGCCAGTAAGCAAGTATCTAAATTTTGATCATGTGGCCGCAGGGATACTGCAATGGTCATGTGAAAAATGGTCATAAATCATTTTTTGTCAGTGCTATTACAACTTTGAACAATCACTAAACAAATGGTTGTGTTACCTGTAAACCTACCTAAATCTTCAGCTCATCTTATTAATCAACAGAGATCCAGTAAAAGTTAACAGAAATACCTAACAACATAAATATACAATTACCTAATTCCCAAATCCCTATCTTTAATAATCAAAATCTAATTATAATTAAACATTAGAAAAAAAATAAGATTACTAGTGATAGTATCCCCTTATTTTATGTTGAAGTAATAATATAGCTATTGTAAACCAATCCATTATACCAAATTGAAGATTTCCCTAAAGAAAACTATATAGTCAAAATAACTATTAAAAATTAGCAGATAGTAACCCATTATTTAATCATAAAGATAATTTTTAAATTTTCTTACTCCTCCAAGAAAACCTTATGTTCCATACATAAAATTCTTACTTTTGTTTTCTTCTACTGTCCTTGTCTCTTCTTTCAAAATTCTTATTTTTATCCATATCCATTTTTAATTGTAATAAATTCCAACAAATCTCTTATATTCCAATTTAAAAGGAATCTGTCTTGATAGACTGTTTGTAATTTCTTTACAATGTTTAAATGATTATCCAATTCCATTTATAAATCCAATATTTACATCTCCTCCTGATAAATCCACATTAAAGTTCATTTCAGTTAAATTCAATGAAACTTGTTCAATAAACAGCTTTTGGTTCTAATATAGAATTAAAATAACGCAAGTATTTCTTGGATTCAAATATCAAATGTTTTCTTTCAAGCTGTCATATGGTGGTCTCTAGCAATCAACCTTCAAAGTTTTGTTATCAGCTTGGAATGAGATTTTCACATGTGAGAGCATCTTTTTAATTAATCCCAAAGTCTTTATTTCAATCAATTTCACCGATTTAAACTCAGCATTTAAAAACTTTCTTGATATAATACTGTAATCATCCTTTTCCCATATATTAAAAAAAAATAAAAAAGCTGGAAAAAAGTAATTTTTTCCTTCTTAAACAGGTTGAAACTCACCCAGTGAATGCCAGACTTGTAATTATTAAGATTTTTTTAATTGTTAAAAAAGAGTGCAACAAATTAACTTCCAAAGTAAGTTTGAACCTTGAATTCTTTGGTTGAATCTTGAATTTTTAGAAGGCTGTGTTAATGGCTCAGATGATAAAAATCTCTGATTCCCAGTTGATCACAAGTGACCATAGTAACATCAATTTCTTCCATAAACCCCGCTGTTCAGAATGCATGAGGATAACACGTTAAGATCTCTCTTTAATTCAGAGAACATATATGGCAGTTTGGATCTCATATGCAACTGCCTTTTGGCCACAATGTGTCGGGCTGTGAGCGGGCATCAATTCACCATTCCCCCCAAAAAGTGACTCCGCACATTTGTGAATAATTAAAAAAAAAAATTTTTTAAAGGGCACCAAAGATGGATATAAACAGTCCTTTGAGGTTTGCCACTCAAGAAGTGGATTTCATAATACTGGAATGCTACTTTATTGAAATAGCCTGGGTGTTAGCAACCCGTGGCTCCAGAGCCGCATGAGGCTCTTTGGGCCCTCTGCTGTGGCTCCCTGTCCCATCACCAACTGGGCCCGCCCCTTGTCCTCCTCTCCCCTCCCCTCCTGGCCTAAGAAGGTAAGGACGACGGTGGGGGATGGAGAAGTGTGTGGGGCTGGTTCTCCAGCACCTCACTCTTGCTGGAGTTTCTTCCAGACCTTGTGGGTGCTGGATGTACCTTGATCACTTGGAAAGATGTGCAATCTGCTCTCCACGCTATGACACTGGTCCGACCCAGCTGCAGCCGACACCAGCTGCACTAACATGAGGGCTGGCGGAGTGGGAATGGGATCTGGGAAGATGGGACATCGGAAAGGGGGATGGGCCCACAGCACCCAGCCACTGCTTTAAGAAGCTCAGGGCAACAGGAAAAGGGGGCTGGTCCCGCCAAACCTCGCACGCTCACCCTGGGGGTCAGGCTCGTAGAAACTCAGAGTGCCCTTGCCAAAGATGCTCGCCTGTCAGTTTGCCCTCTCTCTAGGTCTCGCTCTCTCCGTGTGTGTGTGTGTGTGTGTGTGTGTGATTATCTCTCTCTCCCTCTCTCTCTCTAGGAAAGCTGAAGCTGGGCCGAGCCAGCAAGCTCTCCTTGGGGCTCTTCGCTACTCCTTTTATTTCTTCTTTTTGGAAATCAGGGCTGTCTAAAGAACGAGCGCCAGGTGGGTAGGAGGCTTCTCTTCGGGCAACCTTCCTCCTCTCACGACCCCCTGGACGGGTGTGGCAGGACCAGAAGGGTTCGCATGTGTGGGGAGACCCTCAAGGGAGCAGCCAGCTGCCCCGCGTGAGCCTTTGCTGAGCTTTGGCCGAAACTGGCCGCTTGCTTGAGGATCTCCCCGCTCATGTGCACCCTCCCGGCCCTGAACAGCCAGACAGGGAGTTGTGAGAGGAGAAGGAGAGGGAGGAAGAGGAGAGTTGCCCGAAGGCTTGCCTCCGCCATGGTTGGCACTCGTTCCTCAGCAAGCCCGGATTTACAAAAAGAAGAAATAAAAGGAATAGCGAAGAGTACCAAGGAGAGCTTGCTGGCTTGGCCCTGCTTTCAGAGAGAGAGAGAGAGAGAGACGGAGAGAGACAGACAGACAAGAAAAGAGAGTCATACAGAGAGAGAGATACAGGGAGAGAGGGAGAGATAGAGATAGACATACAGAGGGAAAAACACAGAGATACAGAGAGGGGAAGATACGGAGGAGACAGACAGACACACACACACACACAGAGTGATATACAGAGAGGGGGAGAGACGGGTTTTGTGGCTGGGTAGGCATGGCTAGGGGGTCATTGTGGCTGGGTAGGCGTGGGTGGGAGTAACATTGAGTTGCCCATGCCCACCCAGGTTTTGTGGCTCCCGTGCTCTTTTTTTCTGTGGGAAAAGGGTTCAAATGGCTCTTTGAGTGTTTAAGGTTGCAGGCCCCTGAAATAGACTATATAAGCAGAAATGTAAAAGCCTAAAAGCATTTCCCCCTCCTTTTCCTATACCAAAAGAAGTCAATCGTAAGTTTCGTTCTATTCTGCTATCTTGTCTTCCTTGTCTTGAATGAATTTTTGCTAAAAATCTTTGTATTTCTTCTCTGGGGTCAACTATGTGGTTCTCTATATGAATACATTAATTTAGGGCTTACAGAATTTGTTGGGTCAGTGTGGGTTGTGGAGGTTTGTTGTTGAATTAGGAGATGATTAGGTTTACTTGGAGCTGGAGGGTGGCAGCAGCTGTTCTCAGAACTGGTACAGCACAAAATCTTGAGAATAGCCTTCTGAAAGAAAAGGAAAGTGGAGTTGCCTGGTGGCCTGCAAATGAATGGGATCTAGTCAGGGCCATATATATGGCTGTAGGTCATGGCTGCTAACGCACTAACAGGGGCAACAGCAGATAAGAATTTATACTATTGATGTTGATCATCTTTTTGATGGTGTGGTTCTGTCTCTGAAGCACCAGTGTTCACCTCTTGTAGTCTCTTTGGTAATATGGTAGCAGCAATTCAGAATTCCTTGCTCAGATAACAACAGCAATGTGGAAAAGTGCTTGTTCTGGACTAAATTTCAACAATGAAGAGAGTGCTGGTGATTAAATGAGGGCCAGTTTTGGTTTTCTGGAATACATGAAATTTACTCTTGATCCTTTAATAAGCAGGCTTTGGTTAGCCCAGCCAAAACTATACCTTCTTTAATCTACATTAGGGATGGGTAATTAATGTTTAATTAATTGGGTATCCTGGTGGCATAGTATTGCAGGCTAACTGACCACAATCTGAAGTTTGATCCTGATGTGCTTGAGGTTGACTAAAGCTCCCATTGTTCTAAAGTCGCTAAAATGAAGACCCAGACTGTTGTGGGCAATATGTTGACATTGTAAACTACTCAGACGGTGTTGTAAAGCATTATGGAGTGGTATATAAGTCTAAGTGCTATTGCTATTAATTTTCCCAAGGGCCACCTGAAAAATTGGGACTGTTGTGGACGGTCACTCCACCTCTGCCACAGCCCCTCACACCATTGCCGAAGGCTGGAAAGGGACAACTCCCCCCCAAAAAAGCTCAATCTCATGGGTAAAAAGGAAAGAATGGGTTTGTTATTCAGCGAATAAGTTAAAGAAATACGACTTAGGCAAGGACAATGGAAAGTAAGAATTGCCTAAAGTTTTCTTCTTTATAAAGCATAATCCTGGCAAACATTTATTTTCAAGATTAAGGATTTTAAAATTTCAATATAGCTGGAAAAATAGAAAGTATTTTAAATTCAAAGGCACAAATCAAGAATGTCATATTTACCTTTTCAAGTTTCTGATGAACATCTCCTTTGGTTGTAATTTTTACTTCAAATTCTGCTTCAAAATCTCCCAGATATCGTCGGCGTTTGGCATGGATAGTATCCATATCCTCTGATTTAGAACGCTTTCTCCTTGATGCCTCACCTAAAATTTATTTTTTTGTATATAAAAGTTTTATTGGTTAAAAATAAACAAAGTTATCGCTTACAATATATAGAATTTTCATTTATCTTTTCAGATAAAAAATATCAAAAATTTTCCCACACAGCAGGTGTAAAATATTATTATTAACAACCAGATTTAGACAAAAAATACCAAATCTTTATCCAGAGTAATATTATAGCTTACCATATTAAGAGATATCATAAAAAGCAAACACCCAACATTGAATTCATCCCCTCTCGTCATTTCTTAGTTTTGGACCTCAGGACTCT
>JAOYMU010000283.1:26068378-26078720 GCA_025802295.1 Psammodynastes pulverulentus
GCGTCACGTGACGCGGACTCGAAAAAGGTGCCGGAACGCAGTACCGCTGCGTTCCGGCAGAAAAAAAGCCCTGGTAGGATGTATATATACTGTTGCCAAAACTCAGGTTGCAAATACTGAAAGCCTAAAAAGAAACAAGAAATTCAGCAACTACAGAAAGTTACCATTTATGTATCATGTTCAGTCCTCAAAACAATTCACATATAATTTCAGCAATCTTTCAATTGTTTAAGATAGATTAATAGAATTATTTCTGTACTGAAAGGGGGGGGTGAGATCTGAGTTTGTGTTAATTTGAACTATAGAACCAACAGCTCCTATTTAGCTATTTTGTGATGCCTTCTCTATTTTCCTTTGTCAAACTCAGTATTTTATATATCAGTTCGATGTTGATTCTTTGTATTTGCAGTTTCTGTGTAAGTTTTCTGAAAAAATGACAATTTGCACTTATCACATCTTTTGGCAATCAAACTGACATATTCTTGAAATTTTTCAGGGGTCTTCCTTGACTGGATTAAGCTATTATTTGTTTTTAATATACATTTTAGGGGTTTTCTATAAGTAATAAATGAATATTCTTGGAAGTGTATGGACTTTTGCCCATTCAAATGTATTTGAATTTGCTATTTATGAAGCATATCAATGTAAAATGAGATATGTAAAATACTTTAAAAATAGCCGCAAATATTACTTCCAGATTTAATGAAAAAATAAGTCAAAGTTAAGTCAGGGTGAAAACTATTATCATGAGTTAATTTCAACTATGAGACATGGGAAGGATGCCAAAAATAGTAAGGTGAACAGATCAACTGCTTTTTAGAGAAAGCAAAGATTTATAGATAAATCAGGAGGAAAACTGACAGAATTTGGGATCATCCAATTCAGGAAAATTCTGATTTCAGGACTAATAGTGTACATATTGTTATTATATAATTCCCATTTATCAAACTTTCATTCCTGATGTAGAATAAAGGAGGGATCACTTGGTGTCCTACTTTCCATCTCTACTCTGCTGATGTTATGTACACAAAGGATCAGAGTTGAAATAACCAAAGAATCCCATTCTGTTTCTGCTGAGTTATATGATTTGTTGACTTTGATATAGATAATGGAAGTTTGCTGAATGTTCATGCCTCTCTCTTTCTCTGTTTTTGGTGCCCTTTTGTCCCATTTTTGTCAATTAACTATTTCGATGTTTGCTGATCAAGCTATAGTACATTTTTCCTCAAAAGAAAATTTGATTATTTCTATGGAGAAGCACAAACACAGCTACTTATTTTAAAAAAACACCCACAAAATGTGCAGATAAACTGATATGAATTATAGATTAATATGTGATACTTAATATTTGTATGCAAAGCTTGTGCATACATGAAGAAAACCATGAAAAAAATATATTAAATTTTTAGTTAGGAATAAAGCTAAGCCAACAGATAAGGAGAATAGGCCAAACAGGATTTTCGACTTAAAAATAAACATTATGCAGTGCTGCTCACTTGAATAAACTATAATCCTAGATGAGTTGCAATATTTACATACTTGTGTTTTGCCAGTTGCACCTGGATCTACTTGGGAAGTTCACAAAAGGAAACAGCAAAGAATAATAACAATGAAAGTCACGTATTATAAAGAGCTGGAGGAAGAATTGTTAAAATGAGTGAAAAAAACAACAAATGAAATTTACAGAGGCAATACTACAAACATGGGAAGAAGCATATATCACTTTAATACATAAAGAACTGAATGATGCTGTAAAGAAAACCATAGTAATATCATTGTCCTTATTGAAAATTGATTATAATTTTTATATTACAATACTAGTTGAACATGTAAAGAAATGTGTACCCAAATATAATGCATATAGATTAAACAGATCATATTCCTAAGAGCAATATAAAGAACAATAGCAGAATTATAATAAATACAACAATATATTACTGTAATAACACGGAATTTTTTTTTTAGAAAAAGAAAAAGCCTTTGACAATTTGTAATGGCCATTTCTACTTGCACTATTGAATAAAATAAATCCTGATGAAGAATGTAAAAGCTTGGTCAAAAGCATATATTGATGGCATTATGGAAAATGGAATAATTTCTGGAAAGATTCAATATACAAAATTACCAGACTAAATTGTAATACCTCACTACTATTTGTGATTGCTTTAGAAGCATAAGCTAGTAAGTTTTGATAAGAGAAATATCAGGCATCAAAATTCAAACAGAGAAATATAAATTAAAACGTTATGTGGATGTTGTAGCACTGTTATACAACCACAAAGTGTGGTGAGACAGCTGATAAAAACAACTATAGCTTGAATTTTCAAGAGACAAAATTAACATATAAAACCAAATAATGAGATATTTATCTCAAAAAGAAGACAGCTTTGAGCAAAAAGAATCAGACTGCTAGACAACAAAAGATCTAGTGAAATGTTTGGGACTGAACCTCACATTTCATAATAATTGCATCAGTTTGTGGGGAGAAGTTTAAAAAGATTTTGAAAGGTAGAAAAATTCAAAACTCCTGGTTAGGATTAATAGTGGACATTAAAATAAATATATTATCTGAAATTATTATTTACTACAAATGGTACCAATTGCAATCCCAGAAAAATACCTTGCAAAATTGGCAAAGAAAAGTCAATATATTTATTTGGAATGGAAAAAAAACCTCATTACTTTTCTGAAGTTTATATTATGCTACAAGTTATTTGTGGTAGAAAACAAAATGGATAAAATCTGAATGGCAATAGCAAAATGATATTTGAAGGAGCTGGACTTGTTAATGGATTTTAAAGAAGATTAAAATTTGGAACAAGAGATTAGAGATAAAGTTTAATCAAACATGGAATTCTATAAAAATAAGTCCAGCAATCTTGTAGCTTCATTTTCAAATGTCTTTTATTTTAAAAATAATTATGGCATCAAAAGTATAATTACATTTGTGGATATCAGTGGAGGGATTCAAATAATTATTCAAATAATTTAATGGGAGGTATGGCCCATCCCCATCCTCCAGCTCCGCCGCACACGCGGGATGGGCTTCCCATAATGGCCAACCTGACCATGAGTGAACTGGTTGTTAAACTATCCCCCCCCCACTATCAAAGTGGATCAACTGTGTCCTTTTAACACAGAAGGGAAAAGATACTAAGAGGATGCACTACTATATGAAGGAGGAATAAAAGGGTGGAAAAAATTAAAATGGCAACCACGAGAGGGACTGAAACAGATAAAGAAGGCACAGGCGAGAAAGGGAAGGTAGTGACTAAAGGAAAAAAAAAGAAGTAATGTGCTTCCATTAGAGGAGGCCCGATTATTGGAGTTACACAAGTTTCTTTAAAAAGTGGGGGAGGGATTCACCTGTTGGCATCACAGTGGGACGGATATGGGATAGCGGTGCTCCGTGGAGGTCTGTGAAACGTAGCTGATACCTGCTTGCCAGGAGACCTTACAGGGTCAAAGCCACTCTGGAGGGGTGGTGAAGAAAGGAGGGACACTTTGCAGATTGTGAGGAAACAGCAATTTCCTTGCTTGATCCAAAGAAACCCAATCGGCAGCAGAGATGATGGCCATTTTGGCAAAACCAAAGCTATGACAACCGGGACAAGATTATGAGCTTGAGTGGTTTGTGAACAGAGGATTGGAACTAGGTGAGACAACTTTCAACTTCTATATTAGAGATTTAAACCCAAATAAAAGAGTTCTTTTAAAAAAAGACTCTCCAAAACACTAAAAAAGCGGTGATTTAACACAGAGAGAAAGATTACAGACCCAAAAGTGAAACAAACTTTTAATGGAAAACTATGAAGCTTTAAAATATAGAAAGCCTGGATTGGAAGTTGTGGTAGTGTGAAAACTGACTTAATTTGCGGATAACACTGTCTGATTACTGGAAGAAATGGTATGAGGAAAAAGGAATTATGTTTTCTTTTTCTCTCCTTGATTTTTTGACAACCAGCTGTTCTATCTTTGCTTTGTTTAATGCTGAAACTTAGAGTGGGGGTGCCACCTACTGGTGAAAGACAATATTATACTAATACATGGTGGAAAAAGAGCTTGGCAAGTGAGGATTGATTGATAACAGAAGAAAAAAAGGAGAAGACAGGAAATAGTGAAAGGCAAACAATACCTGGAAGGCCTCTTTATTTTGGTTCCATATCTACAGATATTTTGGCTGCACGGAATTATTCAGTGAGCCTTTTGAAGATTTTTAAGGCAAGGTGGACTATAATTATCAAGAAACATTCTTGGAACTGAACACTTGATTCTGTGGATTAAAAAGATTTGGGGAAATCTGGTGTGCCAATCTGGATTATTAATACTATTTGATAGAACATTCTACAAGATGAAAGAAGAAAAATTAAACAATACTTTAAAATTTGGACAATTCTGAGGGTTCAAATTGGAAAATTTTAAGGACTATAAATTTTTAGGATTTTGAGGAACAGTCTTGGGACTGAGTAAACTTTACTAATACTGGTGTTTTTGGTGTTTCTGGGCAATTGGGATATTGGAATCTTGGTGGAATATTGAGTAACTTTCAGCCTATTAAATTATTACAAAATGTTTCAATGGGAAAGCAAATACCATTCATAAAGATATATTGATGTTTCAATGTATTCAGGAAGTTATGACAAGGAGTCATAGGGAGATGATGGAATCTGATGCAGGATACAGATGTGAGACTAGAAAACCCCCAGCAAATGATAATAAAAGATGAACAAAAAACTCAGAAAATAGAGGAGAAATCAGAAGGAGCTGAGGAAAGAATAGAGGAGGTAAAGAAAGATATGGAAAAGAGATAGTAATAATACTTAGAACAGATAAATTATTCTTTAAGAGCTCAAAATATAGAAAAGAATCAAGAGAAATATCTCCCGAAAGTGATGAAAGAATTACAGATGGGTGTTCTAGAGATCCAACAGCAAGAGATGAAATACTTAGATTAAATAAGCATGATGTAAGGAGATACAAGATCCCAAAGGAGAAACATAAAAGATTTATCAAAAAGTCAATAGGAGCTGAACTTCTAAAAAGGACAAGAGATGATGGATAGATATAGAATACCTGCTCCGATGCGGAGCTATCTGTTCTTTCTCCCTGCTTGGGAAAAGAAAGAGAGAAGCCGGGAAGGGTCACTCACCATCTTGACTGAGCCAGGAGCTCCTCCTCTGCAGGCGCTGGGTCTTTGTGGACGAGAGGAGGAGGAGGAGCAGGGAGAAGAGGGGAAACGGTCTCCTTCCCTCGTGCTGGCCACTCCATGCATATTTCTTCATTGCAGCACAGCACCATGCTGCAGAGCTTGCCCCACCCACTGCTGCCCAGATGCCCTTGCTTCCCCCCAGCATTTCTTTGCCTCCCTGATTTCCAGGTCCATCACATTTCTCCATCACATTTCTCGTCGATGTGTGCAGGGAAACAAGTTTGTGGGACTAAAAAAAATGTTCAATCAATCAATTCCAATTTTGTGAGATTTTTTTTTTGTGAGAAGTTGGAATTGATTGTAAAAAAATTTTTTTAGTCTCCCAGGACCCATTCCTCTCCAGCAGTTGCCGAGGCCCACTGGAGGGAAGGCTGGCTCTTAAGTGCGGTGGCATTCCAGCTCTGGCTGGGAAGTGACAGCCAGAGCTGGAAGGCACTGAAGGTAGGACACTCGCTCGCTTCAGCACCCTCCCCAAGCTTGGCCTTGGGCTGCTGCCTTATGCACAGGTCCCGCCCTGTCATGCCGCCTGAGACAGTTTTTGCCTGAGTGACATGATTGAAGGTTTTAATCACTCCTCTTTTGGACTTTTGGGGAGGGTTTTTTCCCACTACCTGGAAGGAAGTTAAACACACCAGATGTGTTCCAGAAAACACGGACTTTCCGGAACACGTCTAACCAGTTCTCCGAACTCAGCAAAAAATTAGCTACTGGTTCTAATGAACCGGTGTGAAATGGCTGAATTCCACCACTGGTGGACATGTTGCATTTAGATTCCTGAAATAGACCAAAAACACAAGAATTATCTAGCAAAAACTGAAATTTACCACGAAATATATATACAGACCTACAAATTGCTGGAGAGCAAAGATCTTAAGGAAAAAGAGGCTTTATGACGAATGACAGAATTTGAAACATTTATACAGAATTAAGGCTATCTACAAAACACACACAACACACATGGAGTTATTGAAATATGACACAGAGATGGAACAAATAAAACATTGCTTGATAAAGTAAACACAATTTCAGAGAAACAATGAGGAACAGGAGGAATTGTGAAAAAAATCCAAAGCTTATCCAAAGTTAAGGGAAAAAGTACATAATGTTTATTAGATAGTATATAATTCTGTCAGTAATCACAAATAAAATACTGTAAAAATACAATACATAAGCCTAACTAAAAGGTGGGGAGTGAGTGAGTAGGATGAGCAGAGGTGGGATCTACCATTAATATATCAACTACCTCCAATGTGAAGCCCCTCCTTTGGAGCTCCAAGCCAACTGGCAGAACCAGGCTCTTCTCTTGAACCCCCGCCAGCTACAATACTCTGGCCGATGGGATCAGAGGTTCGGACAGGTTCTGGCGTACCCATAGTGGAAATTTTGAATAGTTCGGAGAACTGGCAAATGCCACCCCTGGCTGGCTCCGCCCCCGCCCCCGCCCACTGGCTTGCCTCACCTTGCCCACCAGGGTTGCATTCAGGGTGGGAAGATTGCATGACTGGGAACCGTGCTGATCAGCTGGGAGGTGGCAATAGACCAGCAGCCCCAATCAGCTGGGAGGCTAATCAGTTCAGTCAGACCTTACAAACTTTGTGAGATCTCTCCCCCCCCCCCGAGAAGTTGGAAGGTCTGACTGAACTTTTTTTAAACTGGTAGTCACATGGTGTTCTTTTGTTGCCCTGCATGCAAGAGAATGGAGCTGGAAAGCAGGTTAGTGACAGAATGGTGGATGTTTTGGAATGGGGTGGAAGTGAGGATTTTGCATTATGATGGCTCTGGAATGGGGTGGAAGTGACGATTTTGCATTATCTTTGCTCTTGGATGGGATGAAAGTGAAGATTTTTTCAAGTAGCCTGGACCCATGCCATGAAGGGTTTAAAGGTACTTATCAACATCTTGAGTTGCACTCAGAAACAAACTGGCATCCAAAAACTTGGGGCCCCAAAAACTGCCTGCACTGCTGCACTCTGCACCAGTTGGAGCTTCCAAATGCTCTTCAAGTGTAGCCCCATGTAGAGCATGTTGCAACAGTCCAAAGCGAGATGTCCCAGGGCTTAAATTACTGAGTGCAGGGACTCTTGAACCAGGACAGATCACAACTAGTGCACCTGAAGTTGTGCAAAGGCTCCCTTAACCATGAGTGCCACCTGCCCTTTGAGCAGGAGTATGAGTCCCAGAGAACCCCCAAATTGCATACTGGATCTGTTTGAGGTAATGCCACCCATCCAGAATTAAAGATGTCAACGTTCCGAATCTAGGGACTCAAACCGAAAGCCATTTTATCTTGCCAGGGTTCAGTTAAAGCCTGTTGTCTCCCATCTAGGTCCCCACAACCTCCAGGCTTCGCAAGAGGGCAGCTAAACATCACTTGGACAGTGAAAGTACAGAACTGAGTATCATTTGTGAACTGCAGATACCTCAACCCATGTTGATGGATAATGTCACCCAGTGTCTTCATGTAAATGTTAAAGAGTGGAGAGAATATTTTGCAGCATGCAGCATGCTACAAAATAGTGACCGTGGGCTGGATCTCTCATTCTCTGTTAAGATCAATTTGGATCTGCCTTGGAGAAAGGAGCCAGGCCAATGTAAAACAATGCCACCCAGCCCCTATAGTTGGCCCAAAGACATACCATGGTCGATGGTATTGAAGGCTGAGAGGCCAAGGAGAGAAAGGATGATTGCACTACCCCCATCCCACTCTCACCAAACAAAATCAACAAGCAGGATCAGTGCCATTTTCATCCCATAAGCGGCCTGAATTCTGACTGAAATGGGTTCAGATAATCTTTTCAACCAGAACTCTCTGAAGGTGCCAGACAACTACCTTTTCCACCACCTTCCCTAGGAAAGGAAGATTGCAAACAGGACAAAAATTGTCCAAGCAGATGGGATAAAGTGATGGCTTTTTAAGGAGGAAGCAAACCAGGGCCTTCTTAAAAGACCCGGGAAATATCCTCTCCTGCAGTGATGAGTTAATTACTGCCTGAGCCCATCTGTTATTGACTGGTGGAAGTCCCCGAGATCCTTGTCTCACCATTCAGGAGGGACAAGGTTCTAACTTACAGGTGGTGGCACTGAGATTGTTAGGGACCCTGTCCACTTCCTCAAGTCCAACAGGGTCAAACTGTTCACAGATAACTGGGCAAGACCTTTCCAGGCAACTTAAATGGACTTTCCCCATGCATGGGATCTAACTGGGAACAAATCCGAGGAATTTTGTCCATTAGGCATTGAAACATATTCCTCAGCATGGACATGAAGACGATCACCTGAGTCCACCTCACCTGAGCTAGGTGCAGTCAAATTAAATTTAAAGAAAATAAGATTTTAAAAATTGGGTGTTAAAATGATATTAAAAGGAATTAACAAATACCTAAATTTCTGCAGAATATATTTAAATATTTAAAAAGAAGATGCTCATATAAAATGCATATTAGATTGAAGGAATGTACCATATATCCAGTACGATGGCCAGGTAATTAATGTGTAGACTAGAAAAAGCTATAAAAGGCAAGCTATAAAGTTATATAAAATATTTATTTAGAACAATAAAAGATGCTTAAATTTAAATTACTTTCACGATTTAATACAAATAAAAATATTTATTCAAAGAGACCAGAAGCAGCAGTATATTAATAATTTTTATGACAAATATATGAATATTACTGAATGATAATGATGAGATTACAGAAACGCTTTTTGAATTTCTTTCCTTAGTTTTTCAGAGTCTGAGGAACCAAAATAGAGATAATGAGGAGTGATCTGAGTCTGATTGATACATTAATAGTTTAAAAAGTCAGTTTAAATAGTTCAAATAGTACTGATTACAGAAAACCCAAACATGTTCACTTGTTGATCTTCTAGTATTAATTTCCTTACTTGAATAATGGTATTTGAGCAATACATCACTAATTTTTAAATAGATGGAAACTGTAGACCTAGTATACATACAATTTGATAAATTGGAAGTTTTGGAGTTATGAATGTTAGATTTATAAAACAAGGTTGTGGAAGAAGAAACAAACAAATTATTTCACTAACATTTTGGTATTACTGTACAATATTCAAAACTATCTTCAGCTAATAAGGATATGTTTGGGTTTCCTAGAATGTTTTGATAATTTTTAAATCATTTCCCCCCTGTTATGCCAATAATCTTTGAATGCTCAATTTATATGGACAGTTGGAAATAGCGTGGGGCAATTATCAATTTATATCTTGTTGCTTTTAGCTGAAGAGGCATTCTGAGGTTCCTGAGGCAAAGGCTCCTGAAGTAGGTATTTTTCATAGGGGAGTAAAAGTCACTATCATTGCCAATTCCATGTAGCTGTTGCTTTTTCTTTTTTTTAGATGAGAGCTTCACCCTTGGCTTAGCAGGCTATTTTAAAATAATGTACGGTATATATTCTTATACAGGTAGTCCTCGACTTACAACTACAATTGAGCCCAAAATTTATGTTGCTAAGTGAGAATTTTATTAAGTGAGTTTTGCCCCATCTTACAATTTTTCTTGCTACATTTGTTAAGTGATTCACTGCAGATGTTAAATTAGATTCACTTAAATTAGTTGTTAAGTGAATCTGGCTTCCCCATTGACTTGGCTTGCCAGAAGACTGCAAAATATCACATGACCCCGGGATACTGCAACCATCATAAATATGAATCAGTTGTCAGCATCAAAATGTAAATCATGTGACTATGGGGATGCTACAATGGTCATAAGCATAAAAAATTACATAGGTCGCTTTTTTCAGTGCCATTGTAACTTTGAATGGTCACTAAACAAACAGTTGTAGGTTTGGGACTACCTATACTGAGTTTCTAGAGCACTTCTATAGTTTTTTATTTGTAATCAAGAATACATTATGCTAATAACATGACAATAGACTTAGAACAAAGTGTATGTTTTAAATAGTCATATTTTAAGATAAAATAATACAAACAAGAAAATACTTCTGTATTTTACCATGGTTTTGGTGATAAAAACTGTAAAATGCTGTCATTTATTGTGATAGAATAAATTGCATAAAATGAAGTGGAGGATCTAGCACAATGGTTCCTAACCTTGTTGGAGCTACCGAACCCCACCAGTTTCATATGCGCATTCACCGAACCCTTCTTAATTGG
>JAOYMU010000283.1:26163815-26176112 GCA_025802295.1 Psammodynastes pulverulentus
TGCTGGGAGGCAGAAGCTGAGGTAAGATTTTTTTTTCTTGTTTTCCTCCCCCAAAAGTTAGGTGCGTCTTATACTCCGGTGCATCTTATATTCCGAAAAATACTGTATATTTTAAGAACGGTTCACTAAACAGAGCTCTGTGCCAATTCAGGTTTCAACAAGAATGTCCTTTTGTCTCTTACCCCGTATTTCAACATTTCTTAGAACAAGAGGGTGAGCATCAATAAAGATGAGCTCAAGTCAACTTCAAAAGCAGTCGAAACCGTTCACAATCTTTGCTGCAATGAGAACAAAGGCGCTTCTGAGCTTGTCGCAGAGCTGAGTACCCTTTATCAGTGCATCAGGTAAACCTCACCTTAGAACATGGTTTCTTTGCTTAAAAATGCAAAATTCTGTTTGCATTACACAGAATATTAAGGAGGGGTACAATTTCTGCTTAAAATTAAACTGAGTTTAAATCTGTGTTTGTGGAGAGCAAGCCTGAGAAATCTGCAGAGTCATCTGGGTAACTCTTTCAGAGTCTCGTTGATCTGCAAGTTTCATACCTTGAGTTTTGTAGAAGAAAATTGAGTGTGCAACTGGAATAATTCTCGAAAAGGCTGGAGAAGGAAGAGAACTAGGCCCGGCCTTTGACTGATTTTAAATTTGATTCTGGAAAACGTTACATGCTCAGCAACTGTAAGATCTATGCTGGGAGCATCTCGGGCAATAACTAATCGATTAATTAGTTGATGACTCAATTTCCCACAATGCCCCACAATGGAGACATTTCCTGCTGTCAGGGAAACCATGTCTTGGTCCTACAGTACTTCATCTTTTTCTAGTTGGTCTTTAAAGGCTGTTTTTGCACAGCTTGGTAACCCTTGTCCCAAAGGTGCTTTGGGCAACCGGACTGTGTTTTTCCTTGAAGACATTTCACTTCTCATCCAAAAAGGTGCTTCAGTTCTCATCGAAGAGGCTTCTTCAGAACCGAAGAAGCTTCTTGGATGAGAAGCAAAATATCTTCAAAGAAAAACAAAGAAAGTCCAGTTGCCTTTTGCAACAAGGCACTTTTGGGACAACCATGGCCTGGATGACTGAGAATCTCCATAGACTCGATAACCCTTGCTTTATTCAGTAAGCCTATGGTCCATCCAAAAATGTAACTAGAATTTTATCTGACCTTCTGAAGAGACCCAGTTTGGTCTGGTCATTAAGGTTCCAGTCTAGAAACTAGAGGACTGTGAATTCTAATCCAGCCTTAGGCATGAAAGCCAGCTGGATGACTGGGCCAATCACCAGGAGACTGTGAGTTCTAGTCCCATTTTGGGCATAAAAGCTGGCTGGGAGACTTTGGGCTAGTCATTCTCTCTCAGACCACAATATCAGGCTTGGGGGACAAGCCGCTCAGTCAGTTTCTGTTAAAACCAACATTCTGTTGATCCAGATAAAAAGCAGAACCTACACCTGCACTAGGAAAACATTAGAAAAAAGAACTAGCTTTCTAAACACAGTTTTAAAGTTTAAGGAATGAGGAGGGGCCAGCCTCTTAACCCAGTGATGGTGAACCTATGGCACACAGGTGGCACGCAGAGCCATCTCGGCGGGCACGCAAGCCGTCGCCCAGCCCCGCATGCGCGTGCGGCCTCTCTGCCAGCCAACTGGTTGGTAGGCCTCTAGAGCCCAGGGAGGCCGTTTTTGCCCTCCCAGAGGTTCCAGGGAAGCCCCTGGGGCCTGGGGAGGGCGAAAAACAACCTTCCTGGAAAAACCGGAAGTTGCAAACAGGTTTGTTTTCGGCTTCCGGTGGGCCTCTAGAGCCCGGGGGAGGCCGTTTTTGACCTCCCAGAGGCCCAGGGGAAGCTCCGGACTCTTGGGAAGGCGTTTTGGGTGCCTCGTGCGCTTTTAGCACACCACAAGAAAAAGGTTCGCCATCACTGTCTTAACGTATCCTCCTTCCCACCCAGCAGGCTATAGACCCGTTGAAACCTGCTGAAATGCAGTTATCTGGATTCACACAATAAGAGCCAGCCACAACTCAACCACAATTTATCCCAGCATATGAATCAAGTGGCTTCTTTTGTAGGCCCTTGCCTTCTGTTTTCTCTTCCTCTAATTTCTCTGGGAATTTTTTCTCTTTTGGGGGAATTGTTTAATATTATGGTTTTCTGAGTTAAATTGCCAGTTTTCAGGCTGAACTAAAAAAAAAAGCCTTGCATTGATCTGACAGGGATCCTTCTGATAATTGTTCTGATAATGTCCAACCAATAGTAGATTAAAGATGACGTCATAGATATTGGGGGTATTTGCCTCAATTTGGCATGTCTTACTTTGCTTTCTGCTCTCCTTAGATTTCCGGTTGTAGCCATGGGGGTACTGAAATGGGTTGACTGGACGGTGTCAGAACCCCGATATTTCCAGCTTCAGACAGATCACACACCGGTACATTTGGCGCTGTTGGACGAGGTGAGGTTTTATAAAAAAAGTTGTATTGGTTTTAATTATTTACAAATAGTCTCATTGTGTGAACAACGTGTACTCAGGGTGTTACAAATCTCATTACAAATATGACAATATTATAACATCTTATAATATTTTTAGCATATTTAGTATAAAGCATATTTAGTGCTTTATAATAGCTTAAATCCAACTCATTTACCGTAAAACCTCTATTTGAACGCCATGGCGCTCTATTTTTCAACCCTTTCGCCGAGGTTTTACAGTAAGTTATTTTTGGTAATCCGGACAAGTCTAATCTTACTCATAAGGAAGCTATCAGTGGATATTTCCCAAGAACTGACCGAAACTGTTTATAGGGGAAACTGCATTTTCTTCTTCCGGGCCAAACCATAGAGGGTGACGCTCTATTTTTCAACCCTTTCGCCGAGGTGGCGCTCAAATAGAGGTGGCGTTCAAATAGAGGTTTTACGGTAGTTAGCATTCCATTCACTGCTAGGAGTTAATCATCCTTCAGAAGTAGCTGAATACATTTCCAAATCTCACAAGCCATTTAGAACCATGTGGGATCAGACACAAGGTCCAACAGGCTTCTCTCAGCAAATCCTAATAGTGGAAGTAGGAGCAAGTATTCAAGGTTAGAGGTATTGATCTCTGATATCTGTGCTCTCCTACGTGTTGCAGGCAGCCTTCTATAGTGCCCCCTTCAGGTAGCTGCTGGGCTTTTACAGTTTTTAGTGTAGCATGCCAATTGAAAGGTTTCACCTCGAATTACATGGCCAGGTGAACTGATAGACTGATAGGCTGGCTGGTCAAGGTGATATGGACAGAGTAGGCATACCATGAAGTGGCATAGACTTCTTTTCCAAGTGACAAATGTTTTGAGGTTGTCAGTGCAGATCGCAAACAAGGTGTGTTATTTCCCCCTTTATACAAGAGAAGTTTTATTATGCCGTGATAACTCTCACACAAAATGTTTGATTTCTAATCCTTATCACTATGCCTGTAAATATTTACTTATGAACCTTTTCTAGATGTGCTATGTGTGTGTCTCATTCTAAGGATTCTTATCTACTGTTAGAATGATTTTCATAATGCTCTTTTCCCCCCACTTTGTTTTATTACTTAAATTGCTCACAGTTTTGTAAAGAAATAATTTTAGTTAGCCCTGTCCTTTTGGCTGCTCTCTCAGCTGTGGATTGTGGGGAAAACTTTTTGACTGAAGATATAACCACCTCTTAGCCAATCTTTAATCATTTTAGGTTCAATTGGCCTTGTTCCTGGAAGGCCTCATAGCATTTTCAGCCAAATACTAATTTTCCTTGTCCTGAACTGCAGGAGGGGGTTTAGCATCTCATCGTTTTTCAGTCTTTTGCTGGGAGGTGAAAGGTTTGTTACCAGCTGCTGGATGGCTGGAAAACTCTTGATTGTTAGCATTTCTGGAAGAATTGGCATGATTGCCAGGTTCCACCACTCCACTTTTGACTGCGGGTGTATCTGAATTTGATACCTATTTTTTCCATGCTACTATTCTTCTGCTGCACCAAGCTGACTTAATCCTGATATTTCTTTCACTTACATCTGCAAGATGCTCCTGTCCTGCACTGAAAATTTCTTTGAAATACATACGCCCACATTTAAATGCTAGAGGTGTTCTCTTCTTATAGCTAGAGCACAACTTAAAGACTCTGGGGATGAAGGAGAGGAAGAAGGGAAGATTCTGGCCACAGTCCTCCTTCATCCTCCCAAGACATTAATAACCTCTCTTATGACCCCACTACTTTGTTCAAGTAACTAGAAATGTGGCTTTGCAATCAGCTTTTCTTGTTGGGTTAACATATTAATAAAGGTGAATGTAGTGATACCTCAGTACTCAGTGTTAATTGATTCTAGGAGGCCTGACAAGTACTAAAAATGATGAATACCAAACAAATCATGTAATTATCGCATGACTCTTTGTTTTAGCTGGAAAGGGAAGTAACTCACAAGGCAACCAACACCAACAAGTTCTAGCTTGCTCATCAAGTACCAAACAAACAATGAGTACTGGGACAAAAAAATTGCATCAAAATGCATTGGCTACCAAATTTGATGAGTTTCAAAGTAGTTGAGTACCAAGGTACCATTGTATTTGTTAACATACTTATCTTCCTCTTTTTCTTATTTGAGAAGGTGATGCGAAGCAAATAGTTCTCTGATGACCTGAGACTACCAGAGTGATCCTGGGAATTATTCCTTGGAACACAAAATATGGAATGAGGTTTGGCATAAAGGTAAAGGTAAAGGTTCCTCTTGCACATGTGTGCTAGTCATTCCCAACTCCAGGGGGCGGTGCTCATCTCCGTTACAAACCTGAAGAGCCAGTGCTGTCTGAAGACGGCTCCGTGGTCATGTGACTGACATGACTAAATGCCAAAGGCGCACGGGATGCTGTTACCTTCCCACCAAAGGTGGTCCCTATTTTTCTACTTGCATTTTTATGTGCTTTCGAACTGCTGGGTTGGCAGAAGCTGGGAGACGTAACGGGAGCTCACTCCATTATGTAGTGCTAGGGACTTGAACTGCCAAACTGCCAACCTTTCTGATTGACAAGCTCAGTGTCTTAGCCATTGAGCCACAACGTCCCTGAGGTTTGGCATAACTATAGCCAAACCAGTGTGTTCTGTCATAGAGGCCAGCCTCTGGCATTACTGGGAACTGTCATCATATGTTTCCCCCATTTCATATATCACCCTCTGTTTCTGGCTACTGTAATTGTTGCCAAGTAGAGGATACTTCTGTGGTTTCTGGTGATCACTTAATAATCATCTTTATATGATCCTGCCAATAACAGAATTGGAAAGGCCTTAGAGGCCTTTTATTCCAACCCCTTGCTCAAGCAGGAGACCTTATACCATACAAATGGCTGTCCAGTTCTGAAAAGCCTTCAGCGATGGAGCATCCACAACTTCTGAAGGCAAGCCATTCCACTGTTTGTTAGGAAATTTCTCCTTAGTTCTAGGTTGCTCTCCTTGATTAGTTTCCATCCATTTTTTCTTGTCTTGCCTTCTGGTGCTTTGGTAAATAGGTCAACTTCTTTTTTGCGGCAACCTGTTAGATTTTGGAACACTGCTATCATGTCACCTCTAGTCCTTCTTTTCACCAGACTAAACATACCCGTTCCTGCAATTCTTCTTCCCATGTTTTAGCCTCCAAGCCCTAATCATCTTTTCTCTGCACTCTTTCCAAAGTCTGAAGATCTTTTCTATATTGCAGTGACCAAAACTGGATGCAGTATTTCAAGTGTGGTCTTACTAAGGCTTTATAAAGCAGAATTAATACTTCACATGATCTTGGTTCTATCCCTCTGTTAATGCAGCCTAGGATTGCTTTGTTCCTTCCATAGCATTCCGTACTACGAAACGAATGACATGTTGGTCAATACTATTTTTATTTAAACCTTTAGAGACAGAATTTTGCAAGCATGAATGTGCTTCCCCCTCCCCCCTTTATCTTTCTGTGAACCAAAGAGGGTCTTTTCTGAAACATTTACTTTTTTTTTAAATTTTAATTTCTATACCGCCCCATCTCCGCAGACTCGGGGCGGTTTACAACATAATAAAAACAACAATATACAATTAAAATCCTAGTTAGTAAATCTATGTAACTTATGTGATATTCCTGGTGCAGGCTCAGGCCCTTTTATCTGACTGTTGTCTTGGTTATGGGTCTTCGTCTTGTTTTTCATGGCCATTCATTTTGCCATTTACACAATCAGAAGAAGAAGAGAATGAACAGTTCCATGAAATTTTCTAGATGCCTTGTGCAACATGTGGTCATATTGTTTCTGGAGTAGAGCCCTTGGTGTAAAAGTTAGCATATTTTAGGTTTTGTGTTTGAAAAGACAGCTGGACCTGATTTTGCAGAAGCTGGCAATGAACATTGGTTACCTTGCCCCAATTTGTGCTTAGTACAAATAAATCTTCAGTCTATATAATCTTACATAAATAGTGTGTGAGCTGAGTTTTCCCTTGCACCTCAAGATTCATTTAGGTGCAAACAAGAGGGAAGTAATTTGTTAAAAGAGACTAGGCTTGCTATGAACTGGCTGGGAGATGGAAGATTTTAGGCTGCATCCACAGTCATTTCCTCATAGCAGAAGATTGTGGGTCCAAATTTGTCATGTAGAAAAGATCAGGTCCATACTTGAAGGTTCAATTTAACTGATTTATTGCTAAAAGCCTATGCACAGGAAACTTCTCAACCAATGATCACCACCTGGTTATAGTTAGATAACGGTAAATAGCAATCAAGGGAGGTTGAACTTTACCTCTGGCTATGTAATAATTCTAGTCTGATCCCTCTTTTTACTCCTGTCCCTTGCTCTGCCAGCCCTTTTCTATAAAATTCTATAATCCATAATAATCCAATCAAAAGTATCACTAAGCTTCACGAGGAATTGCCATGAAATCACAGTGTTTTGAAGTCACCCCCCCGCCGCCCCATGATTAGATAGTTAATTTAAAGTACACTCCTCTATTCTGTGAAATGGAAGAAAAGTTGCTGTGATATCAAATTTGCCGCTCTGATAACCAATCCTATTCTGCTTCAATAACACAGAAAGTGGTGCTCCCCTTAGTTTTAATGTGGGACAAATTAAAGAAAGTAATATGTGTGGGGCAAGTATAAGGCAATGATTTGAATGATGAGTTTCCCCAAAACAAGATGAGGACACAAGGAATGCTTTGCACCTGTGACCTGTCAGTTGAACATGTTCATGCTTTGGTTAAGAATACACAAGGAACAGTCTACTGGGAGCAACTGGAGCAGGGGTGTCAGACTTGTGTCGTCACGGTGTTGTCATGTGATGTATCGGGACTTTTTTCCCCTTTGCTAAATCGGGTGTAGGCGTGGCCAGCACCTGATGCATCCGGCCCACCGACCAGGAGTTTGACAGCCCTGAACTAGAGGAAGTTTCTTTCGCAGCAGGTTTATGCCATCAGATTTAATTAATGACTTCCTACCATTTCACCTGCAGCCCCACATTAGCAGCTGTTTAACTGCTACCACAATCAGTCTAGCATGAGACCTAATAGAAGAGGTATTTTGTGGGTTCCAAGAGTTGCATCTGGCAGGATCCAGGGGATGAGTCTTTAGTGTTATGGGATCCTTTATGTGCAACATTATCCTGTTCCCAAGATAAGATTAGTGCTTTCCCTCCCATCCTTCTGGAAATCCCTCAAAACCTGGCTATGTCAGCAGTGTGTCTATCTCAAGGAAATGGTAACCTGTTGAGGTGGTAGCAGATGCAAGAAATCAGGAACCAGGATAGAGTTCAAAAGTTACTATGCCTTTATTTCATGCTACCTATACACAAGAATTTGAACTACTCGTGGTCAAGGCAGTTTGGTGCCAAATGAGAGTCAATGGACTTCAAGAGGGGCTGGTCTCTTTTGGGGACTAGAGACTCCAAAGCTGATGTGTTTGACTCTGCTTTTGGGCTCAGCCCGGTCATCTCTTACAGGTGGCTCCACTGCTGATAATATCTAATGCTCTTTCAAGTTATCCTTTAAAAAATAATATCAATGTTTTAATGGCATTCGATTTTAATATTATTTTGTGGTTTTATTGTATGCCACCCTAAGTCACATTCTATGAGATGGGTGTCCCTATAAATATGGTTTATGGATAAATAAATAGTGATGAAGCAAAGTTTTGATCAGGTGAAAGTAGGGAGGAATTTTTCAGATACCTTCTTATAGATTATCATGCTTTAGCTCTGAATGTAACTATTGCTTGTGAATTCTTTTTAACATCTGAAAACCTGAGATGTGGGGGGGGGAGGGGGTTGGATGATGTCCCCAATATGCTCTTTGAAGGGCCATGGCTGATGCTATCTCAATGGATGGAGAATCTTATGGTGTCAACTGCCTGAAGATTCCTATGATCTGGATATCTGGCAGAGTCTATTTGGGAGGACAGTTTGTGTGCCCAGTGTAAAATGATGAAAGAGAAGTTATGTCTGCTACTGTGTTTTCTAGTTATGTGTTTCTGGATGCTACAGTATGTCTTGAGCTATTGGCAAGTGTTATTTTATTTTCTTGGATTGCATTAGGATTGTTGTGGTTTGGGGCAGCTGTCTTTTTGTGCCACTTTTCCTTCTCATTAGGTTTTGCTTTTCTGACAAGGCACTTCTTTATATTTTCCATGGCCTGTTTTTGGAGTCTTGATCTATCAGATACGGTATTGGGCAGGGGCTGGTGCTTGATAGGAATCAGGAAACAAATTAGGTATGATGGATGGATGGATGGATGGATGGATGGATGGATGGATGGATGGATGGATGGATGGATGGAACGAACCTGAAGGGAGGTTGCAAGTTTTTATTGATATCAATGCTTGGGCTGCTGCTCTTTGATGATTATTTTTTTCATCTCCCTTTTTCTTCCATGCCGTTTGCTTTCTGTATGCTCAATAAGGAAGGGTCAGAGATGTCATGAAAACATGTAAATACTTTCCTGAAGCAAGCACTCATGGGATATTCAGTATACCATGTTTTCAGTGGGTGAAGATCCATTAATTGCACAATGGAGACTTTTAACTCACAGTGTAATTAATCACTGTACAATCATTTGCAAGAAAGTTTACTGAATTAGTGACTGGTTGAATCAGGCATGTCCTGTCAACATGGCAATTTCCATTAACTGAAATATTAGATGTTTTGTTTTGAACACAATTTATCTGAAGTTAAAATTGGCAAGAACTCACTCCATTTTACCAAAATATTTATAATATTCATTTTTTTCTTTATTATGTTGTTTCTTTTTAGTTTAATTATATGATTTCACCAATCCACAACAAGTTGTAGTCCAAAACTGCTTTGCTGATTAGTCTAATAGCTACAGTATAAAAAAAAAGTGAGAGAAAATTGAGACATACCATTTAAATGTGATGACTGAATAAACTTTCATGCAATCATACTTTTAGATAAACTCCCTTTTTACGACCCTTTACTCATAATCCTCAAGTTATGACAGTTCACTTAGCAATCGTTTGAAGTTACGGCATAACCCCCAAAGCACTTATGACAGTCCCAAAGTTACGAATGTTGCAGCACCATGGCAGTCCTTCACCCTTACGAACGACATTCGCCCTGCCTATTCCCCTTCCTCCCCTCCTATCTCATGCTACTGATCACACCTGATCTTGCACACTTTAGGTCTGTGTTCTCTGCGAATACACTGAAGCCTGAAACAATAAAGCAGGCAAAGAAACTGAAGCCTTGCTAAATGTCTGTGGAGATTCTCAGTCATCCAGGTCATGGTTGTCCCAAAGGTGCTTTTTCAAGAGGCAACTGGGCTTTCTGGTTTTTCTTTGAAGATGTCTCACTTCTCATTCATGAAGCTTCTTGGGTGAGAAGCAAAACATCTTCCAAGAAAAAACAGAAAGTCCAGTTGCCTCTTGAAAAAGCACCTTTGTGACATTTAAGATAAACGTGTACTCATTCAACAATGAACATCTATACAAGAACAGTGTGAAACAAGTGTGCATGTTCCCTGTGTTGGTTTCTGCACACATTTAAGATAAACGTGCACTCATTCAACAATAAACATCTATGCAAGGACAGTGTGAAATGGGGCTCCTCACCGAAAATCAATTCCATGTGCAAGATTCATGTGTTTGTGTATGAACCAACCTTTTCGGTCTGGCCGTACTGACATTTACAACTTGCTTTATGGAGAGACCTCAAATCTGGCTGTGTAAACTCATAAAGTTTTTGTGATCACCACAATTTAATAATTTAAATAACCTTGGCCTTTCCAGAAGGAAAAATGGAAGGAATTAATCTGCAACAAAGAGAAAATGGGAAAGCATTAAGGACCCCAGTGTTTGCTTCATCAAGAAGACCCTCTGTTTGCCATTTGAATAGCAGAGAGGTGGTTTCTTTCTAACGTCAGGTTGGTGGCTGCAGGTATGACAGGTGGTGTTCCACCAGAAGTTGCACTATAGCTTAGATCTGTTTCAATGACTTCCAGGCCATTTTCAGATGAAATATGAATGAGATACAATCATCCTTTGGGAGAAAAATAACTGGGATTTAATGGGTATGCCACTAAGATATTAATGATATTTGGTTATCAGTGGTGGGATTCAAAAATTTTTACTATTGATTCTGTGGGCGTGGATTGGTGGGCATGGCAGGGGAAGGATATGCAAAATCCCCATTCCCTCCCCACTCCACTAACCTGCTTTCCAGCTCTGTTCTCCTGTACAGGGCAACAAAAGAAGACCCAGCCAATCAACTGGGACTCAGGAGGCAGAGAATAGATGGGGGCATGGCCAGTCAGAGATGGTATTTTCCAGTTCTCCGAACTACTCAGAACTGTTCAGAACCTGCTGAATACCACCTCTGCTGGTCCACAGTTTCTAAAGGCTTTATCCACAGTTTTTAAAGGCTTTCTTTTTGTAGTGAATATATTTCAGTAGCATGGAGCTATTTTTTTAATCAAACTGCTCTGACAATGATGCTGTTTGAGTGTCACCTATATCATTTTTTTTCCTGTTAGGCTTCAGCAGTGAATTGCACCTAGAAATCCAGGTGAGATAACGATTTCAGCAAATCCAGATGGCAAGTACTGAAGATCAATATGTAGCTTTCAGAGAGTGCTCTGAAAAAATTCAAACTGAGGAACAAAACTTGACTAAAGATACTAGAAGAAAATAGGTGTTTTCCAAAAAAGAAAAAGAAAAGAAAAAAATACTCCGAAGGAACTGAGATTGAGGAACACAATTTGAACAAGGTACTGTTGATAACTTAAAAGAGAAACAAGAACAAATTAAAAGAAAACCGAAGGAAATTAAAATTAAGAGGTTAAAATAAAAAAATAATTGTTCAGGACGAAGTTATATATATTGAAAGAAAACTTTCCATTGTGTTTGCAGAATGATATACAACATATCATATAACAAACAAAAATGGGCAAGCCATTCATTTTGTTAGTTAAGTGCACATATTACTAGAGTTCCAAACACTTAGAAAAGTGGGTTTTTTAAAATATCCCTTTTACATTAGGAAGTCAACGGGAATAGTTCCAGAAGATTTTTTTTCTAGTGAGCAGGCACCAATGTTCTAAGAGAATGAGATGAGAATCTATGGAAATTGTAATTAACTTGACAAGACAAATATTTCTTAATATCTTGGAAAGCAGAAAAAGTGGGAAAGGACAATTAAAACAAATGGACCAGATTTTCCAAAGAATATTGCTTCTTCATTGCCTTCTTTTCCTAAGACCTCTGTGTGTGTATGTGTGTGTGAGAGAGAGAGACACACACACACAATGACGCTTCGAGTTGCGTAGCCTCGGATTTTCGCCCGGCAACGTAGCAGCGGTGGTGAGATCTTCGAAGAAAGTTGGTGACATCTTCTCCAGCTGAGCTTCTGCAGACTTTTGAGCACGTGGGATGTGTTGGCAGAAGCTTGCCTTTAAAAAGAGGTGTATTGCTGGGGGGTATTTTTCCCCCCTCCAACCCGGGGACGATTTTTAGCCTTTTTTTAAATTAAAAAAAACAAACTGAAAAGAACAAAAGACTACAAATCCAGCTCTCAAGGTCTAAGGACTCCACAGCCCATGGCTGCGTGAACTTTCCCCGTCCACCGTTCTGCCTTACCTTCCGTTGACCAACAAGGCTGATGCGAGCAGCGACTTCCCACAAGGTTTTTCTGCCTCTCCTTCCAGGTGGAATCGGGGTGTGTGTGTGTCCCTGTTTTTGTATCAAGCAAAGACTCAACACTCGCACTTTTGCAGTCCGGGAAAGTGGAATTTCTGGTGGGAATTTCCAGGGATGGCTTCTCCAGCTGAAGATGGCCTTCGGGGGGGGGGGGGG
>JAOYMU010000283.1:26195321-26205917 GCA_025802295.1 Psammodynastes pulverulentus
TTCTTTTTTATGGGTTTTCTCTGGTCCAGCGAACTCCTTTTTGTAAAATTTTGGTCTTGCTGTGAGATGGAAATTTGCTTAAATATCTTACATAATAAGATATAAGAAAATTCAACATATTGTAAACAATGTATTTTTATATCTGTAACCAATAAAACTTTTTCTCTCTCTCTATATATATATATATAAAAAAGAATATTTTAATCTGGGGGGCGGGAATTCCTACAATGTAGCCTTCAACCAAGGTCTCCTTTTGCCAGCCGAGTCTCTTAATCATCAGACCATGCTGACTTTAAACTGGGCCAAGCAAACTACTGACAATCAGTTCAGCTACTGCAGGGTATGTGCTAAAGCAGATTTCACCTCCTGTATCTTCAAGTCCAGGCCTTTATAGGGCATATTGCAGAAGTCAAGACCCAGCCATGATAGGCATGAATTATTGCCACTGGCCCTGGAAGGTCCGTGACTGGTGCACCAGTGGATGTTGGGTAAAGGCCAGTCTTCGCCTTCACCCGTTGCTTAAGCAGGAGCTGAAATTCAGAACCCCCAAATCACATATCGGCTTATTTGGGGCGATGGACCCTGCCTAGAACAATCACTAGAGCCAGTCTAAAATCGCTTCTACCAAATCAGTCCTTCAGATATGGGTTCAACACTTGCATAGCAGTAGGTCCTGGAACAATACTTTATTATGGGCCCAGTTCAGAATGCAGCTAAAATGATGTAGTACCTCACCCCAAACTAACAGGTAGATGCCTTCCCTGAGAGGTTTCATATATGGATGTGGCATCCATGGGCTCAAACATTCCTTCCTTATGACTATTCTTTGGAACCTCTCAGTCAGGAATGAGCAGAACTATTTTTTTCTTTCTGGAAGACGAATGATTTCAGAAATTAGTTTTATGCGCTATAACTCTGCAAAGATGTCTCATTAAATCTGAAAAGAAAAAAAGACAGGTATAAGCCTGTCCAGCAGGACAGTTGCTTTTAAGAATTTCCTGGTCCATAAACAGGTTGTTGTCTGAAGAACAGGCAGTGGTGAAGTTCTTGGGCACCTGCATTCTTCACAGAACAAAGTTGAAGTCCATCTGGTCCAGCTTCCTGCTTTCCAACAGCCCTGTTTCAGCTGGTTCCCCTGGGTAGGTTCATTTCCTTAGTCCAATTTTCCAGATTGTTGCAATACATCGAAGCATAAAGTAGCCGCAGGAGTTGAGTTCACACAAATTGCCATGGGTTCAACTGGGCTTGCCTAACTGGTTATTCAACACTTGGCTACCAGCCCCATCATTAGTATCCATGTTTGGGAAGGGCACATTGCTACCTGATGTTAAACCAGTGGGAGTGTTTGTGTGTCACCCTAGACCAGTGCTTCTCAAACATGGCAACTTTTAAGATGTGAAGATTTCAACTCCCATAATTCTTCAGCCAGCCACTTGGGGATTTCTGGGATTTAGAATAGAATAGAGCTGGAAGGGACCTTGGATGTCTTCTAGTCCAGCCCCTTGCTCAAGCAGGAGAACCTATACTAATTCAGATTAGTTTCTTCTTAAAAACCTCCAGTGATGGAGCACCCACAATTTCTGAAGGCAAGCTATTCCATTGGTTAATTGTCCTCAATCATTATTAGGAAGTTTCTCCTTAATTCCAGGTTGCTTCTCTCATGGGGTTTTCATGAGCTGTACACCATAATCATCAAAATTATGCCAAATCAAGGCTTGAACTATCTCGCTTTGCATATAATGAGTCTATCTCATATATTAGTTTCACCTTTTAAATTGCATTACTGAAATAAATGAACTTTTGCATGATATCCTAATTTTTCGAGTTTCACCTGTATTATCAAGTAGAAATATGACTACAAATTTCAGTAGCATCTGTAAGAAACAGTGTATGGATATTATTAATGATGTGATATCAGACTTCATATTTGTTTAACTCAGTAAATGTTTAAAGTATATGCATACACATATTTTGAATATTTACAATTCAAATATTGTCAAACCTGAATGAGTCAAATTAGTTGAGGAGAAAAGGTGCTAATGTTTATGTGCCATCAAGTTGTTGTCAACTCTTAGTATTTTACCAATTCCTATAAGTAATTACATTTGCTACTTATATCCATGCTGCTTGCTGTTGCTAATTCATTACAACTTCATCGACCAGAGCTATTATGCTCTTCAGTGCTTTGTGCCATTCTGACAACAGAATCTTGCTTGCCAGCAGAGTTCTCACTTCAGGGGTAAAAGGGAACATTGGTTTTGTTGGGGATAGTTTTTTCTTCAGAAACATTGGATAACCAATCAGTGGTATGGTATGTACAAATTGTACATAACTTTTTTTAATCTGCTTCTTGTCAAAATTACAATAGTTATGAAGTGGAAAAATAAAACCTCAGGATGGCATCTTCATAAGTTAACAGTATCTATTCTCTCATTCTTTGTTTCTCCTGCTTGATACCCTGCAGTGACCTTGGATTGTAACTCCCATAATGTTTTGTCAGTTTTGATTGGTTGAAGGTTTATTGGAGTTGATTCATTGCAATTTGAGGAAGCATTATACTTACTCTCCTCTTGTCGAAAATCAGAAGTCTGGAAGCCCCTTTTCTGACTAAATTAATCCATTAATTATTCTTAATGGAGTCATCCAAACTTTAATTTGGAAAGTCTTGAGGGAAAACATGTGATTGTGAAAACAGGGATGAGGGATTAGCTGAAGAACATAACTAGTGCTTGTTTCAAATACTTTTATCAAATTAGCCAAGTTAGTAGCTATCAGTGGGAAAACTCTGAAATGCTGGTTAGTGAAACACCATTAATAATATACCCTTAATAGTGGCAGAGAGCTACAATATTTTTCTCAGTAAACTTTTAAATGTCAAATAATGTAGTTTACAGTCATTATATCAAACTGTTTTGCCATCAACAAAATTAAAAGTGCTCTATATATGGCAGGGGTGTCAAACTGGCGGCCTGGGGGCCGGATGCATCACATGCAGGCCATGTCCACTCCGGCTCCCCAAAGGCAAAAAACCATGTCACGTGATGTGATCGAGTTTGACACCCGTGCTATATGGCATTAATGCATTAGAGGAAGCTGTGGAAAGGTAGTCATCAACTTACAATCACAGTTGGGATCAGAATCTTAGTTGTTGAGTGACATGGTCACTAAGCGAGATACCACGTTATTGCTTAGCTCAATGACTATAGTTCCAGTTTTCCTAGTTGTGATCTGCTTCTTGGAGGTGGAGAACTCCTGGGAGGTCTGATGCCCACTGGCAAATGGAAACCTCTTGCTGGGTGGGAGACCTCAGCCAGCTATAGGGCCCACTGGTGTGTGGAAACTTGCTGCAGGCTGGGAGGCCTGGACCTTTTCTCTGTTCCACCATGCTTCTTTCACCCCACCTTTCACAAGTCCATTTACCTTTTCCTTTTTCTGCAGTTGCTGGCAGGCATGCACAACCAATGGAAGGTGCAGCTAGAAAAAGGGATTTTTTCTAAAGGCTTGAAAGGCATATCTATGTGGACCAGGCTATCATGGGATGAAGAGATAACTTAGGCTTCTCAGGCATGATGATGTGGGAGAAGTAGCCAGTGAGCAAACTGCAGCCTCCAGAGCCAACGTTGCTTTGTGCACGCTGGTCAGCTAGGTGGGTGGCTCAAATGGGGTTGGAGAAATAGGCAGGTCAGAGGGATTGTAGCATTCCTGTGGTCATAAAGGTGAGCCACTAAATCTATATCTCAGTACATTGGCAACCATTGTGCTATAAAGTACATCTATCATACAGAAATCGGTATAAAGACCCATTCTAAACTGTATATTGCTACTGAGGGTATTTCTTCACCCTCACTGGTTATATCTTTCTTCTGCTTCCTTGCTGCATTTGCTTTAATAGTGAGCAAGGGGGAAGCAGTAACTTGTTCTTCTGGTCACATCTAATGAATGGGAGGATGCTGACAAAGTGCTATGGTCTTGGCTTTGGGAAACTGCTGGTGGGAATGGGGGAGATTCCCAAGAGCCAGAAAGCTGGATAAAATGCAAAGTTGTCTTCATAGCATTTGCTATAGAATTTTTTTCTACGCTTGTATCAGCAGCACCAGTGGGCCTCTCCCAAAACATGTGCCTTAACTGGTTCCAGTGGCATTTATGGGATTGTGCTGCTTTTGCCAGAATGTCAAAACTAATACAAACTAAAAAAGAGAAGAAAAATAAAAAGGAAGATAGAAGATGCAGAAAAGAACGAAAAAAAGGAAATAATAGAAGTGAAAGAGAAGGAAAAGAATAAATATAGTAAAGAAGAAGAAAAATATATAAAGAAGTTACTTCCCATCTGCATCATAAGTATAAATAATTTTAGTAACATATTCTTTTTCTTAAGTTACAACGAATGATCTCTTCTTCCCTTATCTTATCTCTTATCTATAACCAAAACCCAAAAACATCATCATTTCAGTCCTGTTGTCAGCGAACATCCATAAAAGGTTATCAGAAATAACAATAGATCTATTTTAACTTTGATCAAATAAACCAACTATATGTTCCTTTCACTTCTTAGATTTTTAGTTCATTCAAATAATGTTATAGAACTTGATTTTTTCCTATTTTTTATTTGTTTCTTCTCAAGATTTTTTAAAATTTTAATAAGCCTCTGTTATAAATTCAAGGAGAATTATTTAGATCTCTCTCTTGTTTATTATTTGTATACTCCTTTTAAATATTAAAACATTTGCTAGCTCTTTTTGTAAATTCAGCGTAATATCTTTTTCATGTCATTCTTGTAGTGTGTTATTTGTAAATTCACTTTCAACTCAGCCTTAATCTTGTCAGATAAAGTTTAAGACAGTCTTTTCGGACCCAATTAATTTTAATTTCTGGTTTATTTTTGAAAAATATTCTTCAATGTCCATTGTTAGAATCTGTTGCTTCATTCTGCAATTGTAAGGCAAGTTTCTATTTTTTCCTTTAACTGAAATTTTTACTTTCCTCTCTGGACCAATTTTTAAAAGCTTTTTTTTTTTAAAAAAAATCAAAACGAAAGCATTTTTCTTATGGAAGAATTCTTTGTAATTAATTCCAAAATCTTATTTCAACTTTATGTGTATCTTTAACCCATAAGCAACTTTCTAAAATCTTTCTAAAATCTTCCTTTTAGTGTTTATTCCATTTTAAACATTCTTAAACTTGTAGTTATAGCCTTTTTTTCCTTGCAAAGAACTGAAGGTAACTTACTGGTGCTGTCAAATCTGTCAATCCAAACTTCCTAATAGCTGAAAAGGAGTTAACAAGCAATTTCTAATGGTGGCTAGAAAAGGAAGTTTGCAAACTTAATGTTTTTTAAAAGATGCTGACCACAGTATCAGCAAGATTGTTTGTTTGTTTACTTATTTATTGGATTTATATGCTGTCAATCTCGTTCTGCTCTTCTCTTGTCTCCCTGAGCTCTAAACCCACCAGAGGCCACTATCTTGCAGCACCCTTATGAGGAGTATATGTCTGGAGCACTGTTGATAAACTCACAGCCGCTCCTTATTGGGAAAAGTTTTGAACAGCTGATCTACTCATTGACTCTTCATTCTATCACAGCTCCGCTTTTCAGGGAGCTGTCTTCAGTCTGCTATTTCTTCCTCTAGAAATCACACCCTCCATTTTAAACTATGAATCAACTCCCTTGTGGACAAATTAAACAACCAGTTACCAAAATTGGAAAACAAAAATAGCTTTATTCTTCTATATGCAGATGATGTGCTGTGATATGCTGTTCTGTCAGACACATATTGGCCTGAAGCAGGCACTTGCTGTTAACAAGAACTGCTAGAAATTAACTACTTGAAAACTAAGGTCATGGTATTTGTCAAATGCCCTGAGGCACATGTCTGATGGCTAAACAGTCACCCAATAGAACAAGTTAATACCTTTAAATACTTAGGGGTTGTTTTCCATGTCATGGGCAAACACAAATCCCATACAAAGTTTATCATCTTAAACATGCAGGAAACAACTTCGGGTCACAATCTTTGTTTCTTCAAAGGAGCCCAGCATATTCTGCAGCACTTCTCAGGCAAAATTGGAGCTCAGCTGCACTTTGGTATCCAGTCAGGCTCTTACAGGTCATTTCTTCCCCTTTAAAGAGTTCAACCTAAGTTCTTGAGATCTATATTCCACCCTGCTGCGTTCCAAATGTGGAATTTTGTCCTGAAGTTGGTCTACTCAAAATAGAAATTTCCACCTGGATTATCATTCTTTCATACTGGTTTAAGCTTCTTTTTTCCAGCTGGCTTGGCCTCTTTAATTATGGCTGACAGCTTCCAGTCTCCCTGGTGTCAGGCACTACATGAAAAATTAAAATCTGATGGATTCTCATGGGCAGTCATCACCCTGATGGGCTATGAATGTGCATTGGGCAATCTTAAATAATACGCCATTGACATAGAGCTAGAATCCAATTTGTCACTCTTGCTCAGAAACATCTTTCTACGCCACTCTACATTTCCTTCACCTAGCCAGATAACTCAGCCACATAACCATCCTAAATTTAGAAGGCTAGATTCAGTGACTTTCAAATAGCAATCATTGAGGAGAGATACTGCAGCATCCCTTTTGAGAGGAGGTTGTGCCATGTGGTAGAAGAGCAGTTGAAACTCTGGAGCATGTTACATTGTACTGCTCCCTCTAGGTTGATACTTCCCAGGAATTATTATGTCTACTTATTACCAAACACTCTGGTCAAATGATTCCTTCTATCACAAACTGTTATTATCAGATCAATCTGATTATACTTTGGTGATTGCAGCCAAATACTTTTCGAAGTTTGTACAATATGCCATATTTTTTCTTCAAACACCCCCAATAGTGTTCATTTGGAAATATTTCAAATACTGCTTTCCATTTAGTCATTAGTTTGTAACAATGTATTATATCATTTTCAATTGATTCTTATTTCTGTCTTATTTTCATTAATAGTTAGTTGCCAGAATCATTTTAACAATATAGATAGTTATTATAATTGGATTCTTAGCCTTAGTTTTTAAACCACAATAACTTTATGCATATTATTCTTCCTTATGCAGTACATCACTGCATTTTTTCTAGTTATAATATTAATATTAATTACACTATTTTATCCATAGACAGACTTTAACATAATGATTCTACACTTTAGATTGGTAATTTTACTATTTGTTATTCTAAATAATTGAATTGCCTTCTTATTTGCATAATACTTTACTGTGCTAATTTTTATGCCCAAAATTCTTAAACTTACGATTTTATTCGTATTGTTATAAGACTTTATGGCTTGCTTTATTCTGTTCCATTTTGTGTTGTATAGTCTATACTGATATTTAATGACTTAAATGTGTAACTCATTTTTAAAAAGATTTTGCTGGTCAATATCTGAAATAAGTGACTGACTGGAAAATACCCTTCTTTTACAAAGCTTCTTTGTAATATCCCAGAGGCTTTAGGATTGGGTAGAAACCAAGTTAAGTCTGTTTTGAAATGCTGAGGCTACATATTCAACAATTCTTCTGTTTGAATTTGGTTTCTTCCCAAAAAGTAGTTAAAAGAAAAAGCTTCAAAGAGCCTATTATTTGTCCACTCTCCCCTTTGATTTAACCTCTGCATGAGACTGGATGAAGTCCTCTGTCAGTTTGGAGTCAGAACATCATGCTCAGTATGCTGATGGTTCCCAATTATACACTCTAACACTAGGCTGATCAAATGATGCCGTGCCTGTGCCTGGAGGCTATCTGGGCCTGAATGTGGGGGAACAGGCTCAGGCTCAATCCTGACAAAACCAAGTAGCATGTTTGCTTGATCCCTCCAATTCCTTCTTCTTTAGTCTTTAATGGGGTTGCACCTTCCCATGGGAGACTGGTATACAACCTGGAGGTCCTCTTTGATTCATGGTTCCTATTTAAAAAGTAGGTGGCAACTGAGATCACGATCTTTGTGCAGATTGACATTGGCACCAGTTGTTTACCTGTTGCTGGACTGGGGAGATCTTCAGACAGTCGTTCATGCCTTAGTCACTTCTTGATTGGATTACTGTAATGTGCTGTTTGTGGGGCTGCTCTAGAATCATCATTCAGAAACTAAAGCTAATGCTGATGAAGCTAAGAAGAAATGGTATTGATTTATGCTGACTGGGGAGGAAAGGATTGCAACAGACCAAAACAGGCACAATTTCTTCTTAGCTTCCTCAGTATAAGACTAGCATAAAGCTATAGTAGTTCTGGTGCAGCTAAGAAGTAATTGTACCAACTTATGCTGGCTGGGGAAGAAAAGATTGCAATTGAAACAAAAGTGACAGGATTTCTGCTCTCGATTGTGCCACATGGCCCAGCAAGGGGAGCAGCCTTCTCTATTCCAACTTCCTGAGCTCTGTATATCTTCAAAAGGCAAATGTGCAATTATGACAAAGTGGGGTATGAAGGAGGCTCATAGGCCTTTGGATAATCCAGGAGGCAGGAGGCAGAATGGGATATTTCAAAGGGTGGGAGAGGCCTCCTAGATGTGCCTGTGCCTGTACTAGGCTTCCCATGGTTTCCATCACCCCTGAGTCACTCCATGCTTACCTAACGATCTGTGCATTCATTTAATGAATGTATTGGGGAAATCAGGGACAGGAACGTTGTTAATAATCCACTTTATTTAATGTAGTCCTCAACTTCCAACACAAATGGGTAGGCTCTATTACAGTCATAAACTGAGAACTACATGTAATAGGACAGAGAATGCTATTTACTGAATTAGTTTTGATATTAAAGCCATATTCAGCTTAAGTAACTGCTTCCCATCATGCAAGTATAACGTTCAGTCTTATGGTGCAGAATCATTACAAAGAGTTGTTGGACTACTAAAGTTTAAGACAAATGCCTGGTTTCGTACAATTCAGTTTACTAAAGAAATTAGTTATACTATGCGCTAAAACATTCAGTCATTAATACACCAGAGGAGGTCTACCTTCAGAATATGTTACATTCCTTCAGGGGTCAGAATTCCAGTGATATACCTACAACTTCTAAAGTTTTTTTGCTGTATTGGTCAACATTTTCTCCCAGAAATATTTTCAGCTACTGCTTATATCACTGTACTTCTGTAAATTTCAGAATGTGATTTTTCTAGAGATCTCAGTCTGCAGGTTACTTCTTTTTTTGGTAACCTAGAAACTTTCTATCAGGTCAGTTTTTCAACTTTATGATGTCACTTCTGCTCCTTCTGCTTCAGTAAAGGTTCCCATTTATCTACCTTTCATATTCTGAAATGTTATGTAATATGTCTTATACTAGACATTAATAAATATAGATGTTATGGGAATAGTGATTAGTGAATCTTATTTGAATTAGAAAAAACCAAATAGAGACACAAACATTAATGGGAGATTAACCACATCTGCTGAAGTCAGGGTTCTGCCTTTTTTTGGTAGTTTTTGCTGTTGTGCTCAGCAATGTTGGTTCACAAATGTGTAAGGCTTGTGTTACTGACAACGCCTGACTCTTTGGACACTATAGTTTATCTTGTTAAATTCAGTAGGTGTTTGAAATGATCTCCTTGGATATTATACACTATTCCCAAACCTAGCAAAACTGAACCTTCTGTAGCTAATCTATCACCAGATGTTAGAAACAAATATGTTCCAATATGTGTTTACTGGAAACAAACATTTGAATGAATAAATCTTTCACTCAAGAGAAATTTGTATAGCACCTTAGAAAAATATGATTAAGTAAGTAAGTATATAATAAGCTAGTCAAAAGTACTTAATTATCAGGAGGTATATGCTGTTATTAAGATCTTGGAAAATATTCTTCACTTTGCAAAGACTGCTGTGAATTGTTGATTAATTGATCCTGATAACCTGCATACACAATGTAAAAAAGTGAACAAAATTATGTGCTATTATTTCTCATTGCTTTAGAAACAAAACTATACAAGTATCTAGATTTCTTTCAAGAGAAACAACACGACTACAACATTGCAAGCATATTTTACATATGGATATGTAGTATTCTTGAGAAAAGTTGATTTCTCATCTAATAATTAGCTTTCTCACCTGCTGAATGTACTGAGGAGGATAGAAAGTATCTTACTATTATTGTAAGTGCTTTATTTTAAGTATATTTTCTTGAGACCCTCATAGTCACTATGATATGGCAAAGATTGGATGGTGCCATAGGTAATTCAGAGGACTGTATCAGTAGCACAAAATGATAGACGAATATGCTTTCAGATAGATTGCCCCTATAGATGTTTTGAACTGAGACATTCTGTGCTTTATTATAATTAGTTCTATATGTACAAGAAAGTATTGTCTGACTACTACTTTAATAACCTAGGCTGAGCAGAAGTGCTTTTATCTATATTCTATGCTATATTCAGATTTAAAATTTTGTTTGTATAATACAGTTATTCTTCTCCATTTTTGAATTAAAACAAAGATAATTCTTCTCTTCTCTTCACTTCTTCTCTTCTTTTAAGAGAAACCTGTGTGCTTTGCCTGAATATGGATATAGTTTAACGAGGACGACTTCCGGTTTCCGACGGCGACGGACGCTGGATCGGCTTTCTCCTGCCGCCAGCGCCCGAATCCCATCGCCG
>JAOYMU010000283.1:26224412-26235497 GCA_025802295.1 Psammodynastes pulverulentus
AGCTTTGCAACTATTTCACAGATTGGGTCTCTTTATTCTTTAACCCCAAATAACGGTTTTTTTTTAAAAAAATAACTTCTATAAACTGAAGATCTTCAACTTTAAAAGCACACTTAGCTGCCCCCCCCCCAACATTTTAACTGCAGTTTAAAAAAAAGACTTTATAGCAAAGTGTGATAATAGATTAGAAGAGATTGAGAAAATAATTATTATCTTTACCTGGGTAACCCTTAATCTAGAATTTTTTTTCAGAAAGCCAAGATGGGGAAACACAGTTGTGAGTCGCTATTATATTAAAATGATAGTGTGAATAAATGTGTGATGCTTTTAAGAGCTATAAACGAACACATTACCAACTCAGAATGCTCTGAAATATATAATGGATTTATTTTTAATTATTTTTAATTGATTTTAAGGTTATAGTTAAATTCATAGAAATAGAACACAAATGTTGCCACTATGAAACTCAAAGATACAACATTAGATAGAATTCAGTAAAGCTTTCCGTGATATAATGTATATCCCCAGAGACAGATTTACAGGATAAATATACATCTGAAACATGTACATATAAATGTACAAAGTTTCATATACAGATGTTATCTTTAAAAATATTGATTGATGACATATCAAAAGGTATGTACACCAATGTGTGCTATATACACACACTGAAGCATGTGTGTCTGTACGCGGATGCACACACACAGATAAATAACATACATCTTGGGACACAAATTGATAATCACATAAAAATGGTTTAGAAATAGAATAGAAACATACAGTACTTGTATAAACCCACAGTTTGTCAATTACACACTGTTAAAGAAACAAGCATAGAGTAGCATATGCATATATATGATACACACAATCGTGTAATTATAGGAAGCATACAGTGCACATTTAAAGCTTGGCTTCAAATATATGAAGTAATAAGATAGTGGTTTAAAATTTACGCATTTTGTTCCTTCTCTCCCTATGAGGAAAATTAGAAATTACATAGTTTTCATACACAGGAGTCATTTCAATGTAGGAAGACATTTAATATAAAATCAGCGTATACATACCTAAATTTAAGAGTCTCTGTGTATATGTGTGTATATAGCTAGTCCTTGACTTATGACTGTTTAATGATGGTTTAAACTTGTGATGGCCTTGGAAAAAGTGACTTATGAGCTGTCTTCAAAGTTACAACCATCGCACCACCCCTGAAGTCACATAAATAGGAAGAGTAAGGTGTGTTGGATATGTACGCCACTTTGAGTAATTTATAAAAATAATAAAGGCGGGATCCAAACAAGCAAATAAACAATTGCATTTTGGGTGTTTGGAAACCAGCTGGCATGTATGATGGTGGGAAACTTAATTTGCTTAATGACTGATTCACATAATGTTCATGATTCACTTAATGACTGTGATAAAAATAATTATAAAATTGGATCTGGGTTTGTAATGACTCGCTGAATGACTGCATCACTTGAGCTCAAATGAATTTCATTTTAGACATTAGGTTTGTTCTGGGGACAAATTTAAATAAGCATACAGAAAGTTGAATAGGATGAATAGTATGGGAATTATAATGAAAGATATTGAAACACCACTACCTAGCAAATCATTCACGTGCTCGTCTGTGCATAGTATAAATCTAATTAGTGTATAGAAATTTCCACACATAGAAAAAAAAGCATGGTAAGCAGTCTTAAATTACTAATTGTTTGCTATTGTTTCACTTATTCTGGATATTCTAGATGTTCTTTTATTTACAAAAAACACATGAAATGTTTATATTTTCTTTATAAATAACAATTATGTGCAGATTGAAATTTCTATTTAATACAGCCATGTATAGACTCTTCTGTGTAGATGTCATATGTAGTACGCTCTCATATTTCTAATTTCTTTGATAAATTATTTTATTTCATGAAGTCAAATTTCCAGATATTCCCTTCTTGAATTCCCCCCTCCATCTCTAAAAATATGTGAAAAATTATGTGAGCCACTTCATTTTTTTTACGTACCTCTGACACCTGGAGATAAGCTCTGTCTAAAGAGAAGTAATGTTAAGTGGATGATAGTTGCATTTTGCTAAGTATATGCACATAGTTGGCTACTGCATTTCTTGCTCAAGTGTGCTTTATTTTTGTTCTTTGGGACAATGTTTGGCATATTAGACTGGCTGTGTGTGAAATCTTATGATAAAGATTATTAAAAAGTTTTAAGCCCAATATTATGATTCAGGCCGTGCCACGGATTGTGGTTTACCGTATACAATCATGCCCCGACAACAGCATTCTATTCTTTTGGTTTTATGACATTTTAATCATATCTTCAGGCCTTACATTATCGTGTGAACTGGTTTTAAAGTGTTATTTTCCCCTTGAGTTGGTGCTATCCCACTGCTTCAAGGTGTGTAAAGTTCTGCAATTATCCTGGAGATCACCCATTAATCTGAAGGCATAGTCAGGTGACATATTATAAGTATAATCAGAGTTATGTTTGGAAAATGTATTTATATAATTTACACAGAGATGATAGTATGGCTTATACACGATTGATTGATTGATGTAATTTATATATTACTATTCTGAGTGGCTCAAGTACCTCATTAGAAATTAGGTTAAAAGGACACAATAGCAATGACAATAATAATTAAATAAAAAATACTAATAAACAACCTGGGAAATCAATATCAATGAACATTCCTTGCAGGAGGAACCATCTCTTCTTTCAGAGAGGAGCTGCAGATGCTTCCTCTTCCATCTTGTCTCTAAGCTAACATTCACTGCAGCCATTTCTCTGGCAACGTCTGCCCTCCCTGTTAACACTTTGTTTTTGAGCATCTTTCATACTGATTCTCTCCATTCTCTCCTGCTTTTATTACTGTCTACTCTGCACGCTTTCTACAAGGAAGACAGGTGTAACTTTCTCCATAGTTGTCAGTTTTATTTATTTAATATATTTTTATTCTGCCTTTTTTTCATATGCAACTCAAGGCGGCAGACATTAATACTCCTCCCTTCTACTATTTTCTCCAAAATAACCCTATGAAGTAAGATGAGTTGAAAGAAAATGACTGGTTCAAAGTCACCCAGCTGTTTTTTCATGCTTAAGGCAGGACAAGAACTCACAGTTTTCTGTTTTCTAGGCCATCCCTTTAACCACTACACCCAAATGTCTTTCTCTTCCCTCTTCCTGAAGTAAGAAAAGGTACTATTATCTAGGAGTTAGTTACTTTCTCTTTTAGATCTCTATAGGACATATCTCATAGCATTTGCTAGTTCTATCTGCCTCCTTCCTTTCTGGGGTAATGTATCAGCTGGTGTCATCCCATATAGTCCTTTCTTTCACATTGTTTTAACTTGGGAGATACCCAAAAGGTGTTTGCAGAAGCAACTGTGAAACAAGTCTAAGGAAAGTTATGTAGTGTCTAGAAATGAGATCCAAGTTATTTCTGTTGTGGTGCCCAGATTGGTGGATGTTTCTTTCATTGGCTGATGACATGTGGAAAAGGGATGGTCCAAAACCAAAGAATAAAGCTTGTAACAGGAGAAAACCTTATCACTCTATAAAGAATGGTGCTCTCAAATATGGACAACATTTGGCTGTGCCTGGAACAGAAGTAACAGAGGGTAATGGAAGATGGTGTCGGAATTAGGGGAAATACTACTTTAACTTTAACATAGATGCAACTAAAGAGTGGTTAATTTTGTTTCATTCATGAGCTGGGGATGAGATGAATACAATGTCATAGGGATCGGAAAGGAGAAAAGAGAAATTGCAAGGATATGCCCTGGTGAGGTGCAAAACACACAATAACCAGTTGCTCTTGTCTACTTGTTCTGTTTGCAGTTAATCTTGCCACCTCTATGCCACTGACAAAATCCCAAAGCTCTTGTTGTTAACTTAATTTACCACTCTTCTTTTTTCCAGGTGTGTGTAATTTCCTGTGTAGGCAATATTTCCAGCTTCTGGCCTTTCCTTGCCTTTTTCACATCCTGTCATCCATCTCTCCCCTCTGCCTATTCCCACAGTGTAGGATGTCTATGAGTTGACATATTTAAATGGCATTACAAGCAGTAGCACTAAACAGTTATATTGACAAGTTATCTCTGCAGCCCTGATTCCGATCACCCGAACACTTGTGGACTACAGCTGAACCCCTGTATATACTCACAATGATTCTCATGTTCATTATTCTTCTCTTTTTGGACATGCCTTTTTTGCACAGTACTGTAAGTTATAATATTCCATTAAACCTTGAAGAAAAAGGCTTGCCTATACAGTTTTTAATTAAATGCATAAATACATTTTCTCTGTTTATTAACATACAAGAAAGGTATTTAATATTTTTAAAAAATCAGTAGTCATTTATTTCTGTATACTGTACACTGTTTATAGTATATGTATAGTATACATGCAGTATATATTCGTTATACATGAGATTAGAAAATATGTATTCTCTTGGATTAAATAATTCAAAACGAAGGATTACAAACACACACACACACACACACACACACACACTCATTTTATATAGCTTATATAGTTAGTCGTTTAGATTTACTTGACTTTCCTAAACTATAAATCCTTTCTCTCTACCACACCTATGCTTGTCTATCCTTATATATTTATTTTGAGAACTAATATCTTTGTGCGTCAATTCCTTCAAGAGACTGTAGTGTATAATGTGAGAGTTATGCCATGGAATTATTTCTGCCATTGTGACAGATTCTAAGACATATATTTTAATCTGTATGCTATTTGATGAAAACACGGCCATCCGCTTGGGTTGGCTGTGCATTTGAGCCTCGTTCTCTCATATGCAGCTGCCCATTAACTTCTAACTCTCACATTGAAGGATTATGATTTTTAAAAAAATGTCTATAAATGGTGTGGCACAGTCCATACTTGTTCCTCTATTTATAAGATTGCTTTGTTCATTACCTTTTATAAGGAAGAAGGCATTGCCAGGTAAATCTTTGCTTGGTGAGACTGAATTATTTGGCTGCTACCCAGGCAAACTGCCCCATCTGTTAACATACTGTGAATGTGAACAAAGACCCCAATTATTAGAGCAATGAAATTCAGGACAATCTGCTCTCTTGAACATTTTGCTTTTTGCTTGGGCCAAGAATCAAGAGAACACGAGCCCAGCCAGAGAAATGTTGCACATTGATTTAGGTGAATGCTCTGGATTGGATTGGGAATAATAGGCCTCAGATTATCAGTGAACCCAAAATTACTTTTTGTTACACATCCATTTCATTTTACAGTGAGATTCCAAGACTTCCTGTAGCAGCACAACTTTCAGAATATGAGATTCAAATTATTCAGAGTTTGTTATGCAAATTCATCTGGCTCAATTTGCATTATAGAGAAACAGTTACATTGCTGCTATCTACTTTACATTACATTTCTCTATACACAGATTTTTACAGTTGTCATAAGCTCTCATTTTTGTTTTCTGGCAAAAGGTAGTGGAAAGATGGGGAAAAAACCCATTAGAAATCATGTTATATCTGAGGAGCAGAATTTTTGAAAAAAAGAGATTCTTGAGTGATATTTAAATAGCAGGATGCAACTCAAGGGCATGATATATCTTCCAGTTTTACCCTGCTTGTATATGTAATACAGACAGACATGTTTACATTATTTTTGGTCCAGTAAAGACAAAGTGGCAAAGATCATATGAAATATCATACATCCCAGGTGAACCTTGTATCTTTGTTACGAGGCGCAATAGAATAGGGATGTATTTCACTTGGCATTGCAATAGTTCAATTGATATGAATATTACGTGTTTCTATTTGCCTTTTAGGCAGAATAGACCTGTTCAAAGTCATATTGAAGATTAAAAAAAAATCCCTATAGTTGGTAAAGAGAATAATAAAATATTTTGAGGGTCAGCATGAATATTCATCAGCAGTGCTCATATACATAAATGATATTTTTCTTATGTATCCTACTTTGTATGCAATGAAGTTAAAGGAGGAAAGAAATATAAGCTTGGCTTCATCTATCAGCCAGAAAAGGAGCTGTTGCCCCAATGACTGTTTTTCTCCTCCCGCTGCATTCTGATTTTCTTTTCATAATATCATGCCCAATTTTATTTTATATCATGTCTTAGAAAAATGTGTATGATAAGATTTGCATAGAATCTTTAATAATAATGAACTAGCGCATTCCGGAAGAACTCTTTATAGAAAGGATAAACACTCTGTAGCCCTGTAGATATTGGACTGTACATTCTATAATGATTGATATTAGCCATGCTGACTAAGGCTAATGAAACAGTGGCTGGAAGGCTACAGGGTGTCCTTTTTTGCTCCACAAGAGTGCTGTGAATACTGGAGACTTATGATACCTTTGTGTCTATTATATCCACCGGTTTCCAAGAGAAACTCCTAACACAAGGTTTCCTTGTGTTAAATCAATATCATTTTAAAGCCCTCTCCCCACAAATATCTAATTCAGATTCTGCTTTTGAATAATTGCGGAATCAGAGCAATCCAATATAATTGGTTGGGTTTTTTTTAAATTGAATCTATATTTGAGTAGCACTACCAATGAGAAAAAGAAATGATGGTCCATTTATTTATTAATTGTATTTCTATTCTACCATCCTTCCCAAGGACACCTGCTGATTTACAACATTATCCTGTGAACACTTGTACATTTTTTCAAAAATATGATGAAGCATTGTATTAATTGAACATTAATTCAATTAATATTAATTGGATATTTATTATATATAAGATGGGTAGCCATACAAGTCTTTTAACAAATAATAAATAACAAAATGATCATAGCCGTATAAAATATTGGAAGATATCTTAAATGATCAACATCGTAACCATTAAAACCTCTCATTGCCTTTCTGAATGCTAGGAGATAGGATGAGATAATCTTATGAGAGCTTGTTCCAAAGGTTTGGTGTCACAGCCAAAAGACATTGATATCTAGCTTTCTTCTGAATCTTTCCCGGATAGGAACATTTAGCATACCTGTATGGGAGATGTGGATGATATGCCAAACTTATAGGGCTTTATAGGTTAAAAGCAGCACTTTGAATGGGATCCTAAAGCCTGTTTTAACTAATCTAGAGCATGCAAAACTGTGGTAATTTGTGAATATTAGCTCTTCCTTGCCAGCTTGCGGGCTGCTGCTTGTTTTGCACCATCTTGTACCATTTGTAGCTTCTGGGCTGTCTTCAAAGAGTCTCACGAAATGTTGCAATAATAATTTAAAAATTTAAACAAAGAGACAGAAAGGGAGAGAATGCAAAATTATGTCTTTGATAGTCATCTTTGCAGGACATTACTTTCATGGTACAATAAAATGGTGGTAGAACTATATGGAAATATTTCTACTGGCAGCAATTTACCAAACATCAAATTCATTTCTATATTCATAATACAATATTTCTTTTAATACTACATGCCTATGAAACAAATCTTATCACACTTTTAGTCCCTTATGGGGTGCATTAGGTATAATACCAGATTTAAAAATAAGAATTTAACATTCATATCCTACTTACTGATATTATTAACTAGTGCTGGCCTACTGTGACACAGAAGAAAACAATAAAGAATTAAAAAGTAGAAATATGGCAGCTAATTAGTGTACTGTAATGGATGCTTATTACAAATCTGTACCAAGATATAATATAATGCATATGTTACATGCAGTGATAGACAATGAAACATTTTCATAAGATGTAGAAAAATGAACAGGTATAGAAAATAATGTTGTGTCACCTTTTCTATAATATAAGCTGTAACATAAATACATTAATATGGTATTTCCTTTTTTCCCCTCTGCACATATGTTTGGGTTATTTATTTATTTGAATATGGAAAAGTTTTTGAAAACACACACACACACACACTGTGCAAGGTAAGCTTATTAAGCATTCTCAGGGGCTATAATTGATGATACACAATTATCCTGGATTTGGTATGCCAATCAAGCATCTGAAAATATTTGTCTTGATAGGCTTCTAAATTGATAGTCAAATCTACTGCTGCATCTTTGTCTAGTTAGCAGCAGAGTGTTCAAAGTTGCATTGATAGATGCCAGTTTTGTTGTGCATTGATTCATTTGCATAGGGAGTAACCTGTTTATTTTGCATAAGTAGCAGAAAAGCCTTGCTGCCAGATGAAGAACAAATCCTGTTGGTGGATGAATGGACAATGTGCCTCTGATGGAATAACTAATACTATTAAATCTTGTAATGGTTAATCAGGTTTGGCAACTGAGTTTGTTGTAGTGTCTAATTTCTCTAAATTTGTTTCTCTGTTAAATAACCAGTCAGTGCAAATGTATTGCCTATTAATATTTCTACATAATTCAAATTATCACCTACTCATTGGAAACAAGATGGACTGGATAACTCAAACAAAATTGGTTGCAGTATAGATTACTGTACATAAATTACTACTCCTATCCCTTCTTATACCCTTCCACTACAAAGGTAGCACTCGATTTTGGCTTTGTTGATTGTGTTTTTATTAACATAGTAGCATAAAATGAAGATTTCAGACAAAGCAGAAAAGCAGGATATGTATGCTGTTACAGTATCCAACCTGTCTATGGTTAAAATAACCTTCTTTTCCCTTGCAGTATAATCTTACACATACTTTCTAAGAAGAAAGTCCCACTGGTTTCAGAGAGGCTGATTCCTAAATAACTGTGAATAGGACTGCAACTTCAGTTCAAAATAGGATTTATTGAGATTAAAAACAATCTCAGTAAATCCCATTTGTTAACACCAGAGTGTTACTCTGGTCTGGACCTTTTCTGACTAGCAAACATTAAATTGTCTTCTATGTAATGTGGAAACTGCATTTTAACCTGCTACCTGCCTCTCTCAGTAAGGTGTTACATGCTAAGAATATTATAAAAATGTTGCCAAAATAGTGTCTTTCTTTCGTTCTATTCTTGGTTGATTCATTCACTTTTTGAAGACTATTTTTGCTAGTTAGTTAATAAACGTACCATAATTTAACATAAACTTATTTGTTGATTAACAATTTTTTTTTAAAAAATACCACACTTGATATATAGCAAGTATTTACAGATGATCTTTTGTTGTGCTTTTTGTCATCACATTCAGAAAATTTTATATGAGGTCCAAGCTATTGTAGTAATCATCTTGAAGAATACATGATACAGGATATTGATACATTTGCATATGTTTAAAAAGAATACACTATTTCAGTCTTTGCTGGCATTTTGAAATTTCTCAAACAGCTCATATAAAAGCATAGGAAAAATATGTATTCCTTCATTTTTTATCTTTCTAAGGGTAAATCCACTCCTTCCAATAATAACCAGCCGTATTTTTGCTCAACCACAAACAGCATGTATTTAATTAACATTTGAAAGCACATGAGTGTTATTTTCAAAGCACAAATATTAACTTGGTTAAGGATTTATGCCATGCCAATCTCTTAAGGTCTGGGAAAGAAGAATTTATTCACAAAGGGTGAGGAATACAGGACTGTGTACTGTAATAGTGCAGTTTTTACTTTCTCTGTTCTGTATAGTTAAAAAGAAGCATGTCTTGCATCTGTGCTACAACAGAGGATAGCCACTATTCTGTATTTGGTATATACTAAGAAATTTTGCCTTAACAGTTATAGCGATGATGAAATTATTGGCAATGTTTGTAGACTTATTTTAGCATCCTAGAGGAATGTTGTTGGCAGAAATATATCTTGATGCTTTTGGCTAAGCTTTCTACAAGAGTGACAAATAGAAAACAAGGGCAGGTCACCTATCATGTGAAGAGTTAATCAGTGAAAGGAATTTAATCAAGTAGAACTTTAAAAAAAAATAAGAAGCTTGCATAACAAGTTGCAGCAATCCAAACCTAACTATGGTAACTATAACTAACTTTCTTTGTTTATACAGCTTGATTAAGGTAGCCCACTAGTACTAGCAGTTGCATTAATGTAACACGCTAAGCTTATGTTTATCATAGTTACTTTTATTGTGGCTTAGCGTAGTGTTTAAATTCTGTCCATCTGGTTACGTGATGGGTTCATGTATTACTATACTGAAATTTAGAAAATAGGTTATTATGAATATCCAGAAGGTTCTGGAAAAACAGGCAGTAAGAAATGTCTATGGAGATTCTCAGTCATCCAGGTCATAGTTGAAGAGCTAAAGAAGCTTGTTGGATGAGAAGCGAAATGTCTTCAAAGAAAAACAGGAAAGTCCAGTTGCCAGGCAGTGGGAAAGAGTACAGAAAAGTTTAGTGGGCAACCTCTCGACAAAAGTTATAAGGGCTGGTAAGAATTCTGGAATTCTCTCTAATCTCTTTACAAGCAGTGGCTATGGGAGATACCTGTATTTTTTCCTGCATGGTGAGGTAACATGTTGTTTCTCACGGTGCTTGTGTTTTCATTCTGCATTGGCGCAAGGGAAGAGAAGACACAAGAGAAGGACGAAAGCCAGCATCATCCTCAGTTCTGCCCAGCAATCTGTCCCAGGAGGGAACCAAATTTTATCAAGTTCTATTTTCTGAGAGTTATTCTTCTGATTGACAATAGACAGAATAGTAAATCCTCTTTACATAATTTCTTTCTAGCACCTAGTGGGTTGGAAACAACAAAAGAAGAAAATCAAATTATATTGTAGTATAGCATTTCTATCTATCTGAATATTTACACACATGCATACGTCAATAAAGCAGAAATTGTGCGCATTAAGTTCTAAATGGCAATTTATAGTTAAGCTGTTTCTTGGAATATGTGTGGGGTATTATTATTTTTATTTTGTAATAATTATTTTATTTTGTAACTCCAGTGTTTATTTTTATTTATTTTCCTCATTTCTATTCCACTGTAATTAAAAAAAAACTGTTGACAGTTTTCTTCAAGCATTGTTGTTCCTTCAAGCATTGATAACACACACTTATCACGCTAAGATTTTCCTGCTGATTCTGATAACAATATTATTTTGTACGTTTTAGATTTCTAAGAGACCAGTAGAAATTACCACATCTCTCTCTCATTTTGTTAGTTGCATTTTGTGGTAGCAAGTATTGAATATTAAACATTAATATTTAAAACAAATACT
>JAOYMU010000283.1:26265938-26276318 GCA_025802295.1 Psammodynastes pulverulentus
TTTGGGGGGTGGGGGGGGGTGGATATGTTACTCAGGAAACTGTGTTATTTGCTTTAAATGTTTCATAGATATAAATCCAGTCTGAATATAATTACATATTTTGATTTTTAAATTATCCTCTTAGTTTTTTCTTATTTTCTCTTTAACCAGACTTCTCTTTAGTCACAGAGTCCTCTTTTACTGCATGGGCTTAATTCATATACTGTACTCTTTTTAACAACCATACTTTTATTTAAACTGAACCTGGATTTGATATTAGGATGTGTATGATTGCAAAACCAAATATTAGTTACATTTAACTTAATATTCCAGAGAAACAAAATCTCAAGGAAAACAAATGCAACACTGAATGGCACAATGAGAAGCTAAGATGGCCATGCCTTGCAAAGGACGATGAGTAGCCTGAAACAAAATGTTCTGAAAAGTTTCACTGCTTTTTCTACTAGAGACATAACTGAACAGGGTTTTTTTTAAAATTTGTCATCAGTTCTTAAAAACTGAATTGAAGTCTAAGCTATACTCACATAAGAAATAATAAAACACAGCATGAGAATAAACAATTTAGTTAGTCTTATCAGATATTCTAAGTTATCTGATCTGTTTTATCTATCTTCAGCTGGTTTTCAATGAACTATATTTAAACTGTTTCTGAAAATATATTGCTTTGGTATTATATTTTAGCTAAGTGTACATTTCATCAAATTCTGAGAAAACAATCTGTACACATGGGCAGCCCCAGTACAATATCACTTTCCAAGTTTCCTCTGAACAGTTTGGAGTTTCATCTAATAGTTTTTTAACTCTTCAGGAGTGTTGTTTTAATATTTGACTGATGCAGTACCTGATAAGCATATCCACACAAAAATACAAAATATTTTTTGTACAAAATACACTCGGTCAACAAAAAGAGACAATCAGTATTTGACCAGGGATTGTATTATGAGAAGCAAAGAAATAGGGAAATAAAAGAAACATGTAAGCTCTTTTAATTAAGACATAGAGAGAGAGATGATTACTAATACCATGATGGTTATGTTCCCCACATAATATCTTCTACAACTGCAAAGAAAGTTTCAAAAGGCATACATATATGTCGCATAGAGGAAATAATGACAAGAATTGCCCATTTTTATAGAATACCATCTCCTGCTCGCAGTATGGGAGTATACCACTGCTCAGATAGTGAAACCTGCAGCAGTTGCCTTAAATCGTTCTGTGATAAATGGATACAGATATGTTAAAAAAAGAAGGATGGGACTGCATCACGCATCCACCATGTTTAATTTTATTTTCTCTTTGTGTTCCTAAAGGGATATTATTCAATTCTTTTTAATTATTCAATTCTGTTGTACATGTATTCTGTTCTATATTGTGTGATTCTTCATATGCCATTGTAGTTTGCTTTTAAGATTGCTATAGATATTGAAGAAGTTATATCTTTCTCAGTATGCTTCTATTTCCAGAGATGCAATGCTAAGTAATATAGATGTTTGCTTTTAAACCTGTAATTGCATCATGCATGGCCTGTGTTATGAATATTGAGTACACTATGTATTTTGCACTGCATTTTTTTTTCTGAATGAAACTTTTTATTTCCCGTGGAAAAGAATATTGGAGTATACTCAAGTATCCTCAAGGACAGATAGGGCTGGCCTAATATGTTTCACTGCCTGTGTATGAAACAAGATACCACTTTAAACAATATTGATATGAGAGGATTCTCACTGCGCTTGAATTAGCAAGTTTGATTCTGCCCACCAACACTTTAGCAGTAGCATAAACCCGAATAGCTCCTATGTAGTGTTAAAGGGGTGCAGTGGCTCAGTGTTTAATGACTTTGAGCTTGTCAGCTGGAAAGCCCAGGTTCGAGACCCAAATGCGCATCATGAGGTGAGCTCCCCTTATTTGCCCTAGCTCTTGTTCACCTAGCAGTATGAAAGCCTGCCTCAGCATATAGTCATGCTGGCCATATAACCATGGAAATGTCTTCAGACAATGTTGGCTTCCTCAGCTAAGAAACACCGATGAGCACCCTCCCCCCCCCAGAATCAAAAAATAACTGGACAGGCGAAACTTTTACCTTTGCCTATGTAGTTGGTAACTGAAGTTGTTTTTATTATTTTAAAAACAGAATTTGATTCCTAGGACACATGTAGATTATGGCAGTAAAGCATTAAAAGTATGAGGGTATTTAAAAATATAAACACCATTTTTGCAACATGTTCTTTCACTATGGAGGAAGCAGCTACTTTTGTGCAAAATTCTAATGAAGAGTTAAGCTTCCGGATGTTTTGCTATATCAATTTAAAATTTATAAAACAATTTTCAAGTTTCAACATATTACACATTTACAAGTATTTGCTTTATATTGGACCCATATTGACCTATGTTTACTTGGTGGGAAAGGACGAAAAAAACTATTTCCATATAACTTTCAGTTTTCATTTTTTTCCTTCCAGGGTCCCAATCCCAGCTTGTATGTATATAAGAATATATACTATAAATCCAGTAAATATTGTTAGTAAATATTTCAAATTTACATTTATCCTTTAGATTTTTATCCCACATTTATTACTTTAATATAAAGTAAATTTAAGGTGGCAAATGTATACAATACTCCTTCTTCCTTCTCTTTTTCCCCATAACAACAAGCCTGTGAGGTGGGCTGAGTTGAGAGAAAATGACTGGCTGAAAAATTACCCAGCTGGCTCTTCATGCCTAAGGAGGAAGTAGAACTCATAGCCTCCTGGTTTCTAGGCCAGCACTTCCACCAATATACCAGACTGGCTGTAATTGATCACTGGATAGTTGAGATCTGGAAGATTTATAATGTGACCTCCCTAATTTTCTTTTTTCTTATTAACTCCCCCCCCACCCCCACAATAATAAAATTGTACCATAGCCATGAAAATAAGGATACTCTATTATTTTTTTATGAGGGCCAAATTTTTAAATCTAAAATAGTTCTATATATTCCTTATGTTTTCCTTACATAAAAACCTGATTTGCATCTTTGGCTGTTTTTCTTTTAAAGGAAATGTTGAGCACAGTATTACAGAGAAGAAATTTACCACATTTTTTTCCATGGAAAATTATTACCTTCCCAACTCTTCTATTTCTTTCCCTTAATTCAAGTTGTAATCTCAGATTCAAGTTGTAGTTTCTTAAAATAATTGCTCTTGAATATCTCAATTTTCATACAAAATCTATTTTATATGGGACAACTGTATTATTTCCTAGGTTGAGATTGGTACAAGAGATCCTTCCCATTATTTTGCTTTCCTTGGCTGGAGAAATGGAGATCTAAATGTGAAAGATGTAGCATGTATTCTTTGTTTATTCATTTCCTGGTGGTGAATCAATTTACCAAATGCTTTAGGGGGCACTGTTGAGCTACATCTAAATATAGGGGTTTATTACTGAGAGGTGTGAATGATTTTCTGGTGTGATTGTTGCTGCTGTTGAATCCTTGGTTTTTAAGTGAGATATTAAAATGATCCAAGCAGTGTAGTCTATGCCTTCTCACATTGAGTCCTTGAAATACACCTAAGCTTAGGATAGTGAAGAAAATCTTGCAATGCATTCAACTGAATAACAATATGAGTTCATAATGAAACTCATTGGAACTACACACACACACACACACACACACACACACACACACACACACATATTTGGTTGTTTGGAAAAATGAAAAACATTTAATTTAACTTGGAAGGAATTTCATTTTTTTCAAAGAGTTGGGTTTATAATTGATTAATATTTCACCAGAAGCATAAGTGACATATGATTTGAAGCATTTCCAGCCAGCCTTACTACTACAGTAATCCATATCCTGATGCACAGGTCCATAGTTCATAGAATAACAGAGTTGGAAGGGACCTTGGATGTCATCTAGTCCAACCCCCTGCTCTAGCAGGAGAGAGTATTCCAAATATCTGAGCCATTGTAATGTATTGCATGTAAGTGAACTTTTTTGGGGGGGGGGAACCTGAAAGACTTAGTTTACATGGAATTTTAGTTCACAAACAGAAACTTGATTTTACAAAATCTATTCTTGCTAAGTAAACTTTATATATTAGAATTCTGTTGTTTGTCTTCAGTTAATATAAAACTATCATTTCCTTTTGTAATTACATGACCTACCATGTAGCTAGTTCAGAATATGTTTTATTCAGGCAGTATTTTCACTTAAATTGGAAAATGAACACAGCCAGTGAGACTTAGTTTTAAGCAAATATATTGTTATGTCAAATTAACTAACCATCGGCCACATCCTTCATGATGGTTATTGTTAAAAAGAAATGTTGGCGGTGCTTCTCCCCTGTGTTCCCTTTATTTTTAACTCATCTTTTGTATTATCTGTCACATCAACCCAGCAGATATATTCTCCTGTTTCTTATTATAATTTGTTTTGTAATTTTTAGATCATTAAAACCCAAAAAATTGAAATAACATCTGAGAAGTAGTAACAAAAGGTGGTCAGTGAACAATTCATTTTTTCTCAACTGCATTAAGTATTTTCTGCAGAATTAATGAGTGAGTGTTTAGTGATGCTTTCAGTTAAGCAATCACCAATGGAGAAAGATGACTGAACATTGACTAAGATGAGCTTGATGGATAGAGCTTGATCTCTGTTTGTGGAAAAAATGAAAATTGAGGGCACCTGGTCAAAAAGAAAAAAAAATCCATAACAGAATTATGTAACAAAAAGGAAACATTGAGTTATGAAATCTGCCTCTTCATCAAAATCTAATATGCTTCATCTCCCCCTAAGTGTTGCAAGCATTGCTCATTATGTTTTTGTATGTGGATAACATTACAAATGGATCATTGCTTTGTACTATGGAACAGGCCAGCAAACGTTCAATTGTACTGTGTTCTTGAAGCTGGCTATATTGTTTCATTACTACTATTAGAACATGTTGGAATATGATTTGAATTTACCACACAATTAGAACAATATGGTGGGCCCGTAGTAATTTTATTTTGATATTTTAAATTGTGCCAAGGTCCTTTTTAGAAAAATTTTAATTGGGGTATCGTTGTTTTAAAGTATCTAAATTACTTTGTTTATTTGTTGCATTGTGCTCTCTGTACTTTATTGCTTTTATGACTGTAACCCTCCCCGAGTCCCCGTTCGGGGAGAGGGAGCGGGATATAAATATGAATAAATTGAAAATTGAAATTGAAATTGAATGTACATTCCAATGTGTCGTGAACATATATTATAACTAACAGTTTGACAATCTACTTATTGATCCAATAAGAATTTCTCTATGGTTCTGTTAAAGTACTTTCTCCAGTCTTTGAAAGGCAGAAAAGTATGATGGCATACTTTGTTCTGATCTCAATCCTGAGCCCCTGCTGTGTCTTAGTTATATGCCTGGGAATGGTCGGTGTTCTCATGAATCTCAAGATTACTGGGTTGTAGGTTTTGCTTGTCTTCCCACCAAATATCATCAGCTACCAGAAGGCGGGAGGAACTCTAAACAAGAATGTGTATAGAATTATAGAGAGGATGAGTTTTGACAGATGGCTTCACTGATGCTTTAGCCATTTCATACACATTGTGTTAGGTTTGCAAAAAGTTTTTTTGTGTATGTATTTTCAAAGGCAGCCTGATTAGCTGCTGATTTTGTGATTGTCGTTTAAAGAGTTGGCTTTTCTCCTTTCTCAGATTTTTCTTTCTGAGCTCAAGAGAGGGAGGAGAATCTGTGAGAGCCGGGAGTCAATTTTTTACTCCCTATATCTTTGATCCCAGAAAGCACCCCAGTCCTATCCAAGAATACCACCCAATTTCAAAATGTCAATAAGAGCTGGGCAGATCCCAATCCCTGAACAGCTCATGACCCTAACTATTGATAAAACTTTGTAGATCATTTATAGCACAAGGCATGTGTTACAAAAATATGAAAAACACTATTTTTAAACTTGAATAGCTAAAGAGAAATTTAAGCTGATGTTGTAACTTGCTGGGGATGAGACAAAGTCTGTTTTATGAGAATACATCCTTTAAAAATAGTTAAATAAGTTTTTTTTCCAGTCCAGTTGTTATAGGACATGAGGGTGAGTCCTAAAAGATCCAGGAATGCAAGATAAAGAAAAATGTGAAAATAAAATAGTGAGTTAATGAACACTCAAGCAAGAATAACAGAAAAGAACATAGGAGACTTCTGGTTGGTGAGGCTGAGACGAAGCAGGGCGAAGATCGAGCTCCGTATTCTAGCCCTGATTTTGCCCACTGGTGCTGCCCCCAGGGGCCTGCCGACCCCGGAGAGGTTGGTGAGGAATAGCGGCTCTCGGAACGGTGCGTGGCAGAGGGCTACTGAGCGCAGCCACGGAGAACGGCGGTGTCGATCGGAGGGCAAAGCTGTCACGAATGGCGGCCTGAGGTCTCAGTAAGCCACAGAGGGAAGTCCGAAGAAATGAGCAAACTGTGAAGAAGAATCTACTAGTTCAGTGGTGGAAGTGCGGTGCGGAGATTGGGGGTTAGAGATTGATTGATTGTGACCAGACGGCGATCGGTAGAAATTTGAGGCAGAAGGAGATATCGGTAGCCGGAAATGGAAGCCTAGAGCGGCCATTAGAAGTGAGTCCGAGCAAATGGATATGAGTGAACGGTGCCCAGCTGATTAGGAGGGAGAGAACGTCGAGAGTTACTTTCGAAGATTTCTAACAGAGAAAGAGCTTTATTGAGGAGAAGAAGAAGTAAGAGGAAGAAAGATTAGACTATATAAGGTTTGAGGAGGGGTGAAAAAAAAAGAATCTGATTCTAAAGTATACAGCACTGAAAACACTTGAGTCCTGATTGGAATAGTGATTGAAGTGGGGAGAGGAGAAATTTGAAAGACACTTGGACATTGCTATAATTCTATAATCCCACATATCTACTATAACTTTAAATATAAAATTAGACTTTCTGCAGATTATAAGAAGAGTTGCCAAGAAGGAGAAGGTTACAATGAAGGAAAATTGTGGTCAACGCCTTAGAACGTTGGACTGTGTGGATAAAGGCAGTTAAGGAAAGCGGAAGAAGAGAGTAAACATAGATTTGTCAAACGACTTAATATTTTCTACTGTAATATAATACACATAAGATATATTGAATTTAAAGTTATACAATTATATATAATTATATATAAGATAGGTTTAATTAATTAATTAATTGATTGCATAATTGATTGAGGATAAGGAAGGGAGTGATAAGATACAGTAGATTTCTACTTAATTTGTTATTAACTAATTAATTGGTATAGCATCTTAAGTCTGAGTAGTGTGGAGTGGGATTTGATTGGTATTTAATTTTGAACAGACAAATAAGACTTGATTGTTGGAGTGTAATTAGGGCATATAAATTAAAAGTGGATGGTAATTTGGGATAGGATATCTCAAATTTTGAACCAGCAAAAAGAAATCTTAAAAGAAATGGCATCAGGGTACGCTGCAGGGAAAGCAGGGAAGAAGGCCCCAGGGTATTCATCCACATCAACCATAACGACCACACCAATGACACAGAAAACCCTGGAGGGATTGATAATTACAGATAAACCAAATGTATCATCCCCTAGCTCGGGTTCACAGGTTACATTATTGGCAATACAGGAGTCAATGTGTAAGATGCAGGAGATGATGTACCAAAGTCACCAAAGTCTCCAAGAAATTAAACATGAGATGGGAGGGATGAAAAATGAGATGGGGGAGCTTAAAATGGAAGTCAAGAGAGACATATCTAAATTGGATGAAAAAATGGAAACAATCCAAAAAACGATACAAAAAAATGAACAGGCTATTAAGGTGGTAGAATTAAGAACAGATAAAGTAGAGAAAAATGTAGTCAGTTGAACAAAAAACGATAATTGCAAATAAAGATCTCGAAAACACAATTATTAATATGGAATGGAGCGCGCAGCCATGTACTTAAGATTTCAAAATGTTGTAGAGGTTAAGGATGAGGACAGAGAAATGATAATGACAGAAATAATAGCGGATATATTGCAAAGAGATAAGCAAGAATTTCAATTAGAAATAGAGGAAGCATATAGGGTATCTACCAATTATGCTAGGAAATACAACTTGGCGAGAGAAGTACATGTCAAATTTTTAAGGAAAAAAACAAGAGATGAGGTTTATAAATTAGTGAAAAATAATCCTATTACGTATAAAGAAAAGGAATTGATAATATTAAAACAAATTCCGCTTAGAGTAAGAGACCAAAGGAAAATTTACAAACCATTAGTTGCAGTGTTACAATGGAGAGAAATTTTATTTAAATGGCTGACCCCAGAAGGATTGTTAGCAACATGGAGGGAGAAGAAATATAAAATAGATACGTTAGAGAAAGCTCAGGAACTGCATGATCTAATTGTGGGAGCAGAGGAGGAGAGGAGCAATAAGGAAGATCTAGGTTCCCAAGGAGGAATAGATTCAACGAGTAATGCAGCAGAGAAGAAGACGGCCAAAGACCAAGGGGAGAGTGTGGTGAGTAGGGTAATAACAAGAGCACAGTCAGTGAAAGAACTAAGTGAAGTTAAATCTAACAGAAAGCTAAACTAGAAGGGGCAAAGAGATATGGAAAGAGAAACTAAATTGATCTCTATAAATATAAACGGGCTTAAGTGGGTGATTAAACGCAAAAGAATTTGGTCTAAATTAACTAAATTAAAAACAGATATTATTTGTTTACAGGAGACGCATATTAAAATGGAGGATCAACATTATTTAGAATGTCCCAAATTAGGTAAATTGTATGTAGCATCGGCCAAGGAGAAAAAAAAGGGGATAGCAGTATATGTTAAAGTAGGAATACACTCCGAATTGATTTTTGCAGATCCAAATGGAAGAATGTTAATATTAGAGGCGGAGATAGGAGGAAAAATATATGTGTTAGTAGTGATATATGCACCTAATGAAAAACTGAGTGACTTCTATAATGGATTATATAATAAAATTTCTGAATTGGGGCACAAGAATTTATGTATAATTGGAGATTTTAATGGGATAGTTGATAAGAAAATGGACTATATTAGTATTAAAAGTTGCATAACGAGAAAGAAAGTACTCCCAACAACATGGTACCAATTGGCGGAAAAATTTAATTTAATGGACATTTGAAGATTTAGGAACCCAAAACAAAAACAATTTACTTTTTATTCAAATCCACATCAATCCTGGTCGAGGATAGATATGGCATGGGCGAATAAGGAAACTATAAATGAGATTGAACAAATTGATATACTAACCAACTCTTGGGCTGATCACAACCCCATTCAAATGATATGGAGAGGGAAATCCAAAATAAGAAGGAGATGGACATTCAACCCACGAATTTTGAAAGTGGATGATTTTGTTAATAAATACACTGAAGAAATTAATTTGTTCCTACAGGAAAATTGCACGCAGGGAATATCAAGACAAATTGTATGGGATACTATGAAGGCGGTTACTAGAGGAATGGTAATATCTTACACTGCAAAAAAAAAATAAGGAAAGGGGGAAGCAGAAAAATGAGTTGGAAAAAAGATTAAAGGAATTAGAATTACAATTACAAAATATGCCACAGAAAGAAAGAATGAGAGAAGAATGGATGATGGTTAAGCATAAATTAGTTATATTAGACCAGGAGGAAGTAGCCCGAAGCCTAAAATTGGGAAAACAATTTCACTTTGAACATGCTAATAAACCTGGGAGATGGCTTGCTTATAGACTAAAAAAGGAAAGAGAGGAAAGAATAATTTGCCACCTACAGGATCAGCAAGGAGAAATACAATCCTTGATAGAGGAGAAAAAGAAAGTGGTTCATGAGTTCTTTATGAAATTATATAAAAGAGAGAATATAGATAGGAATGAAATTAAAGACTACTTGGACCAAAGTGAGAAGTTAGATATGAAAGAAGAGCTTAAAGGGAGATTAATGGAGGATATAACAAGGGAGGAATTGAGAAGGGCAATAGTAAAACAAAACAAAAAAAAACAAATCCCCAGGACCAGATGGCTTCCCTACAGAGTTTTACCAAAATTTAGGAGAGTTATTCGAACCGCTGATGTTAGAAGTATTTAATGAAGTCCTGAACAAAGCCCAAATGCCGGATTCGTGGAGGGACGCATTTATTACACTCATTCCAAAACAAGATACGGACAGAAAACAGATTGGTAACTACAGGCCAATTTCACTACTAAATACAGACTACAAAATTTTTGCCAGTATAATAGCTGAAAGACTTAAACCACTACTAAACGATTGTATACATCCTGATCAAAATGGGTTTCTCCCTGCCAGATATATCAAGAACAACACTAGAACAGTTTTGAATGTTTTGGAATATCTTGAAGTGCATCCAGGGAGACAAGGTGCTCTTGTCTTCCTGGATGCACAAAAAG
>JAOYMU010000283.1:26511085-26521724 GCA_025802295.1 Psammodynastes pulverulentus
CCCACCCTGGTTCTTAGCTGGTCTTTATCCGCTCAGCTGATTGGCCCTGCAGGCCTCAGCTGGTGGCTGGAAAGCATCACGCATATGTTTTTACTGTGCGCATGCATGATCACCAAACCTGTAGTGGCGCCAGTAGGATCCCACCGCTGAATAGAACTGAGCATAAAGTTGTATTTTATAATATTGTGACACTTCCAAGAATTCATCCATTACTCTTAGGAAAGATACACATACAATGCACAATATACAAGCAGTACTGAAAACAAAAATAAAAGCAGAACTGAAGCAAAAATAATTATTTGCTATAATGTAGAATAAACTTCAGATTAAGTGGATTTATTATATGATTATTGTTTGCAACAAACATGGATTTTGAGAATTTGCCTGGACGTAAAATAATTAAACTAGTATACTCAAAGAAATTAAACTGAGAGCCAGTTCAGTATAGTGGTTGAAATTTCAGGATAGAAACCAGGAGATTGTAAGTTCTAGTCCTGTCTTAGTTATGAAACTATCTGGGTGACTTTGAGCTGGTCACCTTCTTTCAGCCCTAGGAAGGAGGCAATGGGAAACCACTTCTGAAAAACCGTGTCAACAATCTCCAAGAATCAGTCATGATTGAATCAAACAAACAAACAAAAACGAAGAGAGCATTGTGACATTCTGATAGAAGAAATGGCGGTACAAAGATATTTTAAATTAAATAAATAATCTCACTTTTGGTAGACACCCAGATACATAGGTAAATGTAATATGACACAGTCAATAATCTTTAAATGTATTTCCTTTGGGTTATATTCTCCTCTTGAAATGTTCTATCGCACCTTACAAAATTGATGGTAGGTATTCAAGCAACATTGCTATACATGAATGACATCCTTGTGTGGATCATCATAGAAGAACATAACTACCAGTTAAAACTGGTACTGGGAAAAGTCAGGTCCTTAAATATGAAACTTATTTATTAAATTTCTATGCCACCCATCCCACTAATACAGTGACTCTAGGTGACTTACAATATCATAAAAGTTAAAAAGTGCTAAAATTAGAATAAAAAAAAAAGTTAAGAATCAAGATAATAGGCAACTGAGAGTGAGAATCTTCTCTACTCTACCAGCTACCCCCTAACATAGTTGGCGCCCCAAATCAAGTGGCAGAGCCAAGTTTTTAGGCTTCCAGAAGTCCAGGAGTATGGGGGTGGATCTCACTTCTGGTGGGAGAATATTCCAGAAGGTGGAAACCACAGCAGAAAATGCTCTTCTCCTGGACCTAACCAGCCAAAGGCACCCGCTTACCAACCAGGAGGGCAAGGATCTAATAAACAAGTAGCTGCACTAACAGCCCTGAGGACCCTGTATACCATGCAACAGAGCAACTGGGATATCCCCCATCTTCCCCTGGAACCTGAGTCCATCAGTCACTGGGGCAGACCATTTAAATAGGCTGGGCCTCTCTGCAGAGGGGGCAGCACTGAAAAATCTCAAGGACATTGAAAATTGAACAAAAGCAAACCTTGAAAAAATACAGTATCTGAGAGATGTACTAACAAAAGATGGCATTAAACCAGACCTTTTTCCACACAAAAGGAAAAGCAATTGCAGATGTATCAAAACTGACATGCCAAAATGAAGTTCAGAGGATCATGGGAATGGTAAATTATGTCTCAAAATGTATTCCCAATGTAGTTGTCCATACCACAAATTCGAGGTCATTACTTTGCAAAGATGCCATCTGGCATTGGACTGATAAGGAATTAAAGTATATAAAGAATACTCCAAATACAGCACCTGTTATGCAATTTTATGATCTTTTTTTAAAAAGGCAAAACATCTGCTATTAAACAAGCTACTATTCAAGCAGCCGAAGAGACTAACTGAACAGGATTGAATGTTGCATGACCAAGTTATTTTATTTATAAGGAGGGTGATATGAGGAAGGTTGTAGTTATTATCTTAAACCTGCCCATATAATAGAGAATAATAATAAATTCCTTGGAATATGTTAAGGGATTTTTTTTTGTCCCAGGTAATAGCTGAGTCCAAGCTGATTTAAAAAAAAAATCATAGTTCACCCCTTCTGCCATTGCCCCTTTACAAATGAACACAAGTGCCAATCTTATCCATCAGGTTGCAGGTTCAGCTGTGACCTCACAGACATGAATCTTCGATCACCTTTAGCTGTGTGTTCACAAATGATATTTGGCAAGTCACCATAAACCCCCTCAGTTCATGGGAAATGGGGAATAATATCAGAAAAGAAGCTTTGTGAGTCACAGGGATGAAGACTGCAAAGCATATTTATCATTAAGAATGCTTTAAAATACCAAATAAAATTAGTTAAAAATAGAAGTCTCTATTATTCTGATTATCTCACTCACTCTTTTTCTCACACACACAAATGGATTTCATGTTTCATTTTCCCCCCAACTCTTTTATAGGGGAGATGGAGGAACTAGAAGCTCTCTGGCTCACTGGGATTTGTCACAATGAGAAGAATGAGGTCATGAGTAGTCAGCTGGATATTGACAACATGGCAGGAGTCTTCTATATGTTGGGAGCAGCCATGGCCCTCAGCCTCATCACCTTCATCTGTGAACATCTCTTTTATTGGCAATTTCGCCATTGCTTCATGGGGGTCTGTTCTGGCAAGCCTGGTGTTGTCTTCTCCATTAGCAGGGTGAGTGTATTCAATCTAATAGAGGGATTACATTAAAGTGGTGTATTTAGTCCAATATAAAACTGAGGGTGACATTTGACCATTGAGCATGCATTTCAAATTGGATAGAGCTAGATCAAAGAAGTGGATAAAGGAAGTAAATTAAAACAAAACTATTGTCTCTATAATCATGGTTTGATAACAATTTATGAATGGCGTAGCATTCATGGCCTTGGGAGGCTGCATATGGTCCTTGGGCCATAGGTTGCAGATTCCTTGCCTAAAAAAAGAGAGAGATCTTATATCCATTATGCTTCTGAGTATAGTTGAAAGGATTCTTCTCCTCTTAGCAGAACCTTTCATTCCTGCAAAGGTAATAATCAGGAACATTAAATACAAGTCGCTGTACTTTCAAACAATTTTAGTAGCAGATAATACAAATGTAACATAATGGAAGAGGTGGTTGACCACTATAACATACAAAATGCTGGACTAGATATACCTTTACTTTAATCCTACTGTACATAGCTCTTCCAGTGTGAATATTCCTGCAAATGCTTTCATATTGCAAATTAGTTGAAACTTCATCAAATATAATTTTGAAATAATATTTTAAACCTAAACTATTAAGCTGTAAATTCATTCAGTTTTTGGTAGCCAAAATTTTGGTAGCCAAAATTTGATTATAAAATTATAAAGTTAATTCAAAATACTTTAATATCATATTATGTAACCAGAAAAGTCAAATTCAGATATTGAACAAAAGATGGCAATGAATTTTGCTTGAGAAAGATATGTTATTTACAGTATGTTCTGTTTTCTTTGTCACAATTGCTGAAGAAGAACTAGATCAAGTATGACTTTGTAGGTCACAAGCTGTGATCCAAATGAATAACAAAAACTGGGCTGAGCAGAGGGACAGGAGATTGTGCCAAGTGAACTAATACATTGTACTTGGCTTGACAGTTTCTAATTTCTGAGTGAACAAATCTCAGGACGGTACCCAAGAACATCTACAAGTGTAAGGTTGGCCTCATTTAGGGTATTATAAGTAAGAAGGAGCACCTTGAATCAGAATTAGAAGCTTTAGCTCGGATGTGACCAAAGCATGAGTAACTGAGTTGCAAAGTTTTATAGTCCAGGAAGGGGCACAACTGGCACACACCATGAAACTGTTCAAAGGATATCTTGTACATGACTACTGCCTGCCAAAGACAGTAAAGTTCCAGCTCCAGAAGGCTCCAAAACTCAGTGCCACTTAATCTTCAGGGTTCAGCTGAAGCCTGTTGTTACTTATCCAGATCCCCACAGTCTCCAAACACCAAGACATTAACATTATTACTTAGCTAGGCAGAAGTAGAAGTATATAACTGTAAATTGTCAACATACTGATGTATGGCCTTTCCTTGCTCAAGAAGCCTTAATGACAGTGTCTAAAATTTTTGATCATTTCACAACTTGTCTACCGTAATAACCTGAAATTGAGAACACCTTTGAAACTAACTTGTAAGCTACTGTACATCTAGGACAAAATACTGCATTTGATTAGTCATGTCAATCTGTTTATTTCTAATTCTAAGGTCAGTTGATTTTTGGACTCAATGATTTATAAAGTCTTATACAGTATGCTGTAGTACAGGGATACAACAGGGACTCCTTTTCAAGTTTGTTTCTGTCCATCTAGTCCAAATATTAAGAGAGGGCTGCTAAGTCACCCACTTCACCCGTATAACACAGTGTGGGATCACCTCTTGGGTGATCCTCTCTTCACACAATATATTGTCCCTGTATCTCAGTTTGGCACAGCCCTTCACATTTGAAGATCTTTAAAAGCCAATTTATTCCAATGAGGTTTTGGTTTATGGACTGATTCTGGTTGGCTTTCTGATTTTATATTAAGTATTGGTGTTTTTCTTGTCTTCTTTTTTTTACTCCTGTGTTTATTGTTGTACCTTAACCAGAATAATTTTGTTTGATGCTCTTTAGCAAACCTTGTAAATAAAAAAATAGATCCCCAAATAAAAAGGAACTAAAATCACAAGTAGAGGTAAAAAGTAAAAGAATGGTTGTAGTACTGGCAAAAGAATTAATGATCTGAATCAATGTATACAAATGCAAGTGATTCTTCTCTCTGAAAATCGAATGAGAACAACTCCAAAGGAAGTATGTTGCCCAATTGAAAGGGATACAGCAAGGAATCTTGAAAGATAAAATCTTATTTACCAAAAGACATTTTTTCAACTTCCAACTCTGTAGCTTCTCTGCTAAGCATCTCTGTTAACCTTTTTTTCCTTTTTTCCATTTCAGGGTATTTACAGCTGCATCCATGGAGTGGCTATTGAAGACCGCCATTCTTCTATGAATTCTCCCACTGCCACCATGAACAATACCCATTCTAATATTTTGCGTCTGCTCCGAACAGCAAAGAACATGGCTAACCTTTCAGGTGTCAATGGATCACCACAAAGTGCCCTGGATTTCATCCGCCGTGAATCATCAGTTTATGATATCTCTGAACATCGCCGTAGCTTCACCCACTCTGATTGCAAGTCTTATAATAACCCCCCTTGTGAGGAGAATCTTTTCAGTGATTATATTAGTGAGGTAGAAAGGACTTTCGGCAATCTACAACTGAAAGAAAGTAATGTTTATCAAGACCATTATCATCATCATCATCGCCCCCATAGCATTGGTAGTGCCAGTTCTATTGATGGACTATATGACTGTGATAATCCACCCTTCTCTTCCCAGTCTCGATCCATCAGTAAAAAGCCACTAGATATTGGCTTACCACCAGCCAAGCATGGCCAGTTAGGTGACCTTTATGGCAAGCTGTCATTCAAGAGTGATCGATATAGTGGAGGAGGGGCACATGATGATTTAATCCGCTCAGATGTTTCAGACATATCCACTCATACGGTAACATATGGCAACATTGAAGGCAATGCAGCAAAGCGGAGAAAACAGCAATATAAAGATAGTTTAAAGAAACGCCCAGCCTCAGCTAAATCACGGAGAGAATTCGATGAGATTGAACTGGCCTATCGACGGCGTCCCCGTTCCCCTGATCACAAGCGCTACTTTAGAGACAAGGAAGGGCTAAGGGATTTCTATTTGGACCAATTCCGGGCTAAGGAAAACTCACCACATTGGGAACATGTAGATCTGACAGATATCTATAAAGAACGGGGAGATGACTTTAAGCGTGACACTCTAGGGGGAACAGGGACATGTACAAATAGGACCCATCACAAACATGGGTCAGGGGAGTTTGGAGTAAACAATGAGCACAAGCACAGTGTTGTGAGTGGGGTACCAGTGCCATGGGAAAAAAACCTTACCAATCTTGATTGGGAGGAACGGCCAGGGTCTAATTATTGCCGCAGTTGCCCATCTAAGCTGCATAACTACACCCCAGCTGTGGTGGGGCAGAACTCCACCCGTCAGCCATGCATCCGGTGTGAAGCTTGCAAGAAGGCAGGCAACCTCTATGATATCAGTGAGGACAACTCCCTTCAAGAGCTGGATCAGCCATCTGCTCCTGTGCCAGTGGCAACCAGCACCTCCACCACCAAGTACCCTCAGAGCCCTTCCAACTCTGCCTCCAAGGTGCAGAAAAAGAATCGCAACAAACTCCGCCGGCAGCACTCCTATGACACATTTGTGGATCTGCAGAAAGAAGAAGCAGCCTTGGCCCCACGCAGTGTGAGCTTAAAGGACAAAGGCCGCTTTTTGGAGGGAAGCCCTTATGCTCATATGTTTGAAATGCCAGCAAGCGAGTCCACTTTTGCCAACAACAAGTCCTCACTGCCTGCCACCAGCCACCACCACAACAACAATCCTGGCATTAGTGGTGGTTATATGCTAAGCAAGTCTCTCTACCCCGATCGGGTCACTCAAAACCCTTTCATCCCCACTTTTGGGGATGACCAGTGCTTGCTCCATGGCAGCAAATCCTATTTCTTCAGGCAGCCTGTGGTGGCAGGAGGGCCCAAGGCCAGGCCAGACTTCCGAGCCATTGTCACCACCAACAAGCCAGTGGTCTCAGCTCTTCATGGAGCTGTGCCAGCCCGTTTCCAGAAGGACATCTGTATAGGGAACCAGTCCAACCCCTGTGTGCCTAACAACAAAAACCCCAGGGCTTTCAATGGCTCTAGCAATGGGCATGTTTATGAGAAACTTTCTAGTATTGAATCTGATGTCTGAGTGATGGGAAAAAAAGCATGGGAGGGGATGGTGCAGGAAATGCAAAGCATGGGAGGGGCAAGTGGTGGGTTTAGTCCTAGCTCCCATTTGCTACTCTTCTGCTACTGTTTCTTTCCTTTTTTAAACAAAAACGTGGAATATTGGAGTTCTGCTTAGGCAGAGCTGATGAGAAGTGCCACTTCTTTCTTTCCCCACACCTGAACTCCTAATTATCTCTTTTCATTTCCCTACTCACATTTCCATTCCTGACCATCACATGTCAGAGCTTACTAGCTTAGCTTGTGTTTTCACAGTTGGAAAGACAGGGCATGGATCAGGTGAGGTCAGCACATGGGTAGGGGCAATACCCCAATACAGAATTGGGGTTTTCTTAGCAGCCAACAGGGATGGTTAGTATTGATACGAAGATACCATGTAAGGTAAAGAGCAGTGGAAAGAAAGATTAGTTCTTTTTACATTTGTACTTTTTAAAAAAATGTGAGATACAACTAATGTGGAATTTATTTAATGAAATACATTCAGTTCTTTTATAAAGACTTTAGCGAAAGGGTAAAAATTGAAGTTGCATAGATACTTACATCCTGGAATACAGTATATCTTGTGGAAGAAGGAGGTGTGGAGATCTGCTTGGAAGTTCAGTTACGGCAGTCCAGCAAGGCCATTTCTGAAGGATGGGCTGAAATTAAAGAAGCTAGGACAAGTGAGAACAGGAAACTCTTACCAAGAGTCTTGAGAAAATTAAAAGGTGGGATCCCAGGGTGGGGAATCTGTCTGATTTTCTCTACTCATGAAAACTCATTGTTAATTTTGAAACCATTAACCCTCTGGATGTGAATTGATTTGTGCACAGCTCTCTTAAATAATGATTTACATCATATACAGACGACAAAAATAAAACCAATGTAACATCACTGAAGTATTTTTCTTACACACCCCAGCAGAACAAGCCTCTGTGATGTGGAGGAATAAAAAGGCTGAACAATTAGAAAAGGAGGCTGGCAGCTCCATAAACTCCACTGTTCTTTTGATGAATTAAATGTGGAAGGGAGATTTCTCAACTGCCATGTCCTTGTTTGTTTCTCTTGCAAAAGGAGATTTTGAGAGACTTGGGGGGCGNNNNGCTTTTCTGCTGTTGGAGTTGAGTAGAAAGTGCATGAGGTGGTGCTGCTGGTGGGGAGAATAGGACCAGCACAACTCATACCATGTGCATATGTATATTTATTGAATATATACTTATATTTGATAACTATAGTGTTGTGGAACTATGGCTTGTCTTCCACAGGGCATGAGGAGATGAAATACCAGTTCCCACAGTTGCTGTAGTGGGGATCAGAAAGCAGAGGTAGCGAGAAGCAAGAAAGTTAAGAGGAGGCCAGGAGATGCTAAACAGGAAAAGTAGTATTATTTAGCAGCATTAGAGTTGTTCTGAACCTCTTCTCGGTGTAATGCAATATTGCTTGCAGCAGTTTTTTTCTCTCAAGGAGGAATAATTGGAAATGTGAGTAAAACTACTTATAATCAAAGTGAGATTGTTTCATTTACATCAGGAACCCTCAGGTAAGAGCAACAGGCTAACTGTTGCCTCCCAAATATGTGGCAAAACATCTCACTTTTTCCTGGGTCTGTTAATCTGCTTTCCTAACAAAACAAAGAGGGCAGAAGTATCTCTTCTGAAAGAGCTGGCAGATTGCAATTGGACTGAATAAACGGAGAGGCAGAAGCTCTGAACTCTGGAAGCAGCTATTCTTTTTTGAGCCACATTTCTTGCAACTGATTCTCCTTTCATGCCCTTTCATCCACACCCTATTGGGCTTTATATTTTTTAATATATTTGCTGCATTGAAGCCATTGGAAGGCATTGTTTTTTGGTAAGAGAGGATAAATATGGGCTTGAACTTTATTAGGTTATGGAAGGAGTGATGTCTGGAAAAGCAGAATGCCTTTTACTTCATTTTCCTTGTCCCTCTCAAAAAAAACTACTTTCCTAGCAGTCTGCAGCACACAAAGTAACTGATGAAACCTTTAACAAATGGCACTTGGGAAGGCATTCATCTCATTTGTAAATTGAGATTTTTTTTCTATTGCATTTTGTATAAAACTAGTGCTTCTCTTCTTGTGAATATTCAGGTTTTGAGAGGATATGGGTTTTTAGTTGTTGCATTTTCCCCCAAAATTTTCAGTCTTTGTATATGGAAGTAGCTTTATTTGGCCCATACCATTACAAATGGGAAATAATAAGAGAAAACTGCATGTATTGAATACCTCTTTCTAAATCACACTTGTCACATTTTTCCTCATGTTTAGAAAATGGCAATGGATCACCATAAACCTCACTAGCAAGGCTTTCATGTTCCTTGCTAGATTATAAATTCATAATCTTTCTCTGAAATCTGGGCCCTGAAGCAATGCGCTGTTTTCCTTCCGATGGAGTAAATTCATTTTGAATGTTCAGTTTAAATCACACCCAAATTACAGGAACTTCTCCAAAGTTATATTGGCTTGGAAAGCTTGGGACTGGGAAATCTCTCAATTAACACTTAAGTACTTAAAATTTATTAAACAGCTGGGTTTGATCCTAGTGATGAGCCTGCCTCTGGGTAGCTCCCTTTCTCAGCTGAAACCAAAAGTATTAATATTGCAATACTTCAGGAAAAAAAGTTCACTAAAAAGCTCACCAAAAAAGATATTAACTGAACTCTCAGAATGATTTTAGATGTATATTTGGGGTATAGGTTTACTCTGGTTTTAATTTTCTTGCAATCTAGCTCAGTTTGAATATTAAATTCACATGTTTAAACTATAGCTAAGATTTGATATTAAATTACCAGTGTTAATTTGCGTGCACAGAGCATGAAACATGTCTGCGTAAAGATGAGTAGAAATGTTGGGGGACTTTCAATAACAGTTAATAAGCAGGTATTGTGCCTACTGCTTTAATATAAGAAATTTGCCTCTTGATCTCTCCATCTATCTTGAACATCTTATTTTTCTTTTTATTGAAATTTGACCAAGAAGAAGAAGGTTGGTTCAACCACATACATAGGTTATGTTTTAAATATTATTATGACTTTATAATTTAAAGTTCTGAATATTATTTCACTAAAAATATCAAATACGAACATGATGGAAAAATTTAGCTGCAGGTGCTGTTTATGGAGACAGTGATGTTGGTTGTTTAACTTGCCAAAAATACATGAAACTTTGTATAATACACACATAAAATTGTATGTTCCTCATTTAAGAAACTCAGTTTCCTCCTCCTGCTTAGAAAAATGGGATGTGTTCTTCAGTTTTCTCATTGCATAAACTTGATTTTCCCCGTGAATTAAGATTCACTGTCTTCTGCTTGGGTGAGTGATTCTGCACCTGAACATGCATAATTGGCATTTTTGTTATTCAGATGCTTTAGGATAATGTATTGAAATACTTTCTTAATACTAATTCTAGAGCCATGACAGTACGTATGTTGTAAATGTGTAAGAGGATAAGGAATGTGAAGATGTTTTTCTTTTTTTAAAAATGGCAGATTTTCCAAGCTGTTTAACTGAGTATGGCATGCTGCCAGACCACTTATTCTGGCATTCTATAAGAGATGTGATATAATGTCTGCCAATGTAGCAATACACCATCTTATGTTATATCTTGCCATAATGTGTGGTGCTTCAGGAATATGGTGAGTGGGATATTTTGTATGTCACCAAAAACATCAGAGAAAATGTGTTGCCTTGTTTCAACGCTAATCTACTGGTTTTAAAACTTTTCCTGAAATTGTCTTCTA
>JAOYMU010000283.1:26679349-26691167 GCA_025802295.1 Psammodynastes pulverulentus
TGTTACCCGCCCCGAGTCCCTTTGTGGAGATGGGGCGGGCTATAAATTTAATAAATTTGAAATTTGAATTTGAATTTAAAAGAACACAAATATTTTTGTGTCTGTCTGCAAGGAGTATAAATCTTTCCATTCCTCACCATCCAGTCAGAGCTGAAGAAGCTTCTTGGATGAGAAGCGAAATGTCTTCAAAGAAAAACCAGACAGTCCACTTGCCTCTTGAAAAAGTACCTTTGGGATATATCCACCAATAGGACTTCCCCCCCCCCCAACTTTTTTTCTCAATAGTGCTTTTGCTAGTGGTGGAAAAGGAGGAGAAAGAGGAGTTTTCTTTTCTTTGTTTAACTACTGTGTTAGTTTGACACAGGCAGCATATTCTACAAGTGAAATCTGAAGATGTTCAGGATTCCAGATGTGCTAAGTATCATCTCTAGTATGACCACTGACTGGATGAAACAAGGTGGTGCTTATTTCCTGTATGGTAGGTGAGTTGCTGAAAGATTCTGACCACCAGCAAATGAAATGTGAGGACCGGGAGGCAACCCTGACGGTATCCTGTGCTTACAAGGAGGATGAAGGCTTTTATAGCATCCGCATTCCAACACAAGATGGCTACAATGAACAAAAAACTTATGTGTTTGTTAGGGGTATGTTCACCATTATTGATCTGACAATTTAATGTTAAATTTTATTTCAAAAGCCTAAGAAGTTTCAACCAACCTTTCAAACTAATAGATTCCAGTTGAGCTAGACTGTTATTCTTACAACTCTAACTTAGTTTGACCATGAAAGGTGCTCTTAGCCTCTTCACAGGTTCTCATGGAACCCACCAAATCCTGTGGAGCACAGTTTGAAAACCCTACACTTGAGCAGCTTCCCTCAGCTTGATGATATTTAGATGTATCTGACTGTGGTCCCCATACTATATTGTATGTGGGGACTATAGATCTTGACTTACAACCCCAATTGTGATTGTAAGTTGAGGATTATCTGTATAAAGAATATAGTCCTCCCAATCATGATTGGTACTAGCTAAGATTGATGGGGTTGTAGACCAAGACTTCTAGGGAGCATCTAGAAGGAGAAGGTTGGCTGTTGAAGAAAGCTAGAGAGAAAGAAAAAACAAATTAGGAGTTAACTTTATATCTCTAATTTCCCTCATAAACTCACAGCACCATATATACAGTAGATGGCCCTTTCTCAAGGTTGTGAAAGTGACTTTCCCAAAGCTACTCAAATGAACCTTGTCTCTGTTGTCAACATCTTAAGTACTGTACTTAATATAGTGAATGTTTCCCATCACCAACAATGATTTCCGGGTATGGTAGATAAAAGTGAGATGTCCTTTGTCTTTATTCAACAATCTCACCATAGCTTCCTGCCTTTTTCAGATGCTGCAGCTGCAACAGCTGGTGCTCCTGGATCTCCTCTCCTTGTACAATGTCATAATGTGAACAAAAACAGCCTCATACTTTCATGGGTACCTCCCAGTGATAATGGTGGAAGCCCCATCATTGGTTATTACATTGAAAGGTTTACACTCTATAGTAATCAAGTCTTCCTCCCTCCCTCTTATTTATTTACTTATTTAATCATAACCAATTGTACAAAAGTGTTATTTTTGCCTTCCAGGTGTGAAATGGGCACAGATGAATGGGTTTCTTACAATGACCAACTGGTGAAAACTTGCAGGTCACCAGTTTGGGGCCTCACAGAAGGAAAGACTTACCAGTTCCAAGTGAAGGCCGTCAATTGTGCAGGAATCAGTAACCCTTCGAAGGCCAGCAGCCCTGTGACAATGATTGACCCCAATGAGGCCAAGAGGTTGCTAAGTATGTCATTCCTGGTTTAGACTATGTGAAAGGTAGAAAGAATTGAAGGAAGTCTTCAGGACAATGTGGGCCACCAGTAACCTCAAGTAAAAGAGTTGTGGTACAAAGAATGATTATCCTATGCCAACACATCCAAGGAGCAAAAAAGATTTTACTAGATTGATCAAAGGGTTACTTTTGTCCTAGGACATTTCAAATATTCCCTTTGGTTGAATTAATCAAATTAATCAAACTGAAGCAATCCAATGCTCTATTCAGTTTGACAATTCAACTGAACTATAATTTATATAACTATGATTTATATATATATAAATTATAATGTATGACTTCCAACTCATTAATTTTCATTTTCTTTGATTAGACATTCTTTATGATGATGGGATGAAGACAATTATAGTTTCGAAAGGTGAACTGGAACGTAAGTTCACAGGCAACTTCATTCCTTAAGTATTCCTCTGATAAGTACCGTACTCTAGTTCAAAGGAGTTTTCATGTTACATTGAACTACTTATACATTTTGAGGAGTAGCAATTCTAGAATTTGTCCTTTCCACCACAAATGGAAGTTCTTGTAACAAAAGTTACCGAGGAAGCTGCCTTAAGTCGGATCAGAACTTAATCTTTCTAGTTGAGTATCTTCTACCCAACTGCCAGTGATTCTCCAGGGTCTAAAAAGTATGTTATCTTGGAGATGCCAAGAACTAAGCAAAGAGCTTCTGTGGACAAAATTTAGATATTGAGCTCTATTATAGACATATCCATTGATTCTATCATAGCAGTCATGCTCACCAGATAGGTTGGACTTAGCTGAGAAAGTATGGGAAGTGAAGTCCAACTTTACTAGAGAATACCATATTACCAACCTAGCTGTTATTTCTTTATTGCAAATCTGGTATCACTAAAGTGTGTGATGGCTATTTTAATTCTCCTTTCCTATAGCTGAGATTAAAATCCCATTGCCTCCCACCAATGTTCATGCCAGTGAGACCAGAGAAGATTATGTGATCCTCTCCTGGGATGAGCCAGACCCCAGAGGCAAAGAACCACTGAATTACTACATAGAAAAGGTAACAAGATGGTACAGTTGCAAGATACAGTAGGTCAATCGGTAGATCAGTAATCTAAAACTAACTTTAGATTAGCCTGAACTTCATTCAGGTTCTTCCCAACCAAATTCTTTGCCAAACAAATTTGAGGACTAAGACTGTCCACCAATCCTGATGACCTTCACCAGAATTGAGATAAAGGCAATATCATGGGGATATGGCAGAAAAAAGAGGTTGCAGGATGGAAAAATTATAACATGCACATTGCTAGTTTTTACATTTCATGGTAGACCACCAAAATGAAGGAGAGCCATAGTCAGTAGGCAACATTCTAATTTCTACATCACAAGTTATGCAATTTTCCGTAATTTCTTCTAAGAGCTATAATTTGAGCCTTACTAAGTCAATTCCTGTGGATTTCCAGATTCCCACATTGGGTCACTGGATATGAAAATGCAGAGTTGGTCACTCTTTTCTCCTGGCAGAAAACCTGTTGCCTCAGGCTGATATAAACCCATTTTATGACACATAATGGTGGGTTTCCTCCTGTCTTTTCAGTCAATCGCAGGGAGTGACAAATGGCAGATGGTTAATCTGGATATTCCCGTCGGTTCCACCACTTTCCCTGTCCTTGGTCTGGAGAAGGCAAAGTCCTACTGTTTCCGAGTACGGTCGGTGAACAAGTATGGAGTGAGCGATCCTTCTTTGCCCAGTGAACCCATCTCTCTGGGAAAAAAGATTGGTAATCTCTCATTCTTTTTTTTTTTAATTGTCACTAAATAAAGTCTAGTAAATCCTGCTGTTGGCTGGAGAATTCTGGGAATTAACATCCACATGTCTTAAAGTTGCTGAGGTTGAGAAACGCTAGTTTAGCTGATAGAGATTGGAGAAGAGTTGAAAGCAAGCATAACGGTCTTCAAGTAGTTGCTGCGTTTAAGTTTTCATTTTTTCCCCCATCTTTTGTTTTTTTAGCTCCACTTCCACCCCCATCTCAGGTCCTGGCCTTCAGAGATACCAAGACATCTGTGGTCGTGCAGTGGAGCGAGCCAAGAAAAGGAGAGGAACCGCTGGGTTATTACATCTATTGCCAGGAGGTTGGGACGGATGAATGGCAAACGGTCAACAATAAACCTCTCACCTGTCATGAGTGAGTTCATTTGGTGATCCTTTCCATCTCTGTAGCTTTTAGGCATTTCTGAGAGAGGAGTGGGAAAATGGTACTCTGTTTTGTTGTTTCCAAACAAGGGTCTATGACAATTCCGTGCGCCAACTTGCCATGGCCATCTCACCACAGGACCACTCACTGTGGGACAAGAGTTACACTAATATCAAAGACATGGTGGAATAGAATCATTAAAGAAAGGATGCAAAAGAAGGGACAGAATGGCAAAAATTAAAATAATTGTTATTTATTTTAAATAATTAAATATAATTGTTAAATTGTGCCACAGCGAGTTGTCCCATGGCGAATTGGCTGTGGCAAGTTGTTCTGCAGCAATTTGGCTGTGGTGAGTTGGCTGCAGTGAGTTGACCATTCCCTTTTTATCATGTGGGTTCAATTCCATTGAACTATCCAGATGTTCTCCCTTTTCAAATCTCTAATTTTGTTCAGCAACAAAGGAACTGGTTGTAATGGGCAAAGTGATGCTCATGGAATCTTCTTTGTTTAATGAGTTTGTCTTAGAAGCAGCTCATCTAACCAAACCAAGATCTAAAAAAGAACGGTGTTCCAAACTAATGAAATGCCAACAATTAAAATATGTTCATCTTTTAGATAATAACATAGAGATATCAGTATTTTAAAATGAATTAGTTAGAGATGGTTTATCCAAGCAACTAAAAACTTCAATCATAACCGGATAAATTGTTCTTTGGAAGGACAATTTGCAAAGTCAGTGTCATTGCTGAAGTATTTTGCTGATTACAACTGTCTACCATCTTTCATCTGGCAGACCTCATGGCTGCATTCACAGTGAGCTAAATTTGGTTAGTTGCTTGTTGGTTTAGCAAGGTGTGTGAATCTAAGCTATATTGGTTTTTTATGATATATACCGATAAAATAGGCTAATTCGATAACCAAATTCACTGTGTTTGTGTGAAAATAGCCAATATCTTCCAAGGTGACTGAATGCTTCCACTGTTTTATATAAAGTCTCTAGGGCAGTGTTTCTCACTCTTGGCAACTTTAGGGTGGGTGTGTAGGAATGGGGGGCTGTATGGGATTTGTGCAGCACACTGCCTCTTCCTTATCGGCCTGCATACCTATGTGAGATCACTCTATTCACAATGCCAAGATGTAGGAGGGTTGCTCTGCCTGGTACATAATCTCACCCTGCCTAGTATATGATCTCACCTAGCCTACATCAACAGGATATTCTTAAGGATTGGCAGAAGATCTCACCAATAAAATGCTGTTACTATGCTCTATCCTTTCCTGTCTTACAAACTTGTATAAAAGCAATAAACATCGCACTTGCGATCAGACATCTTTGCAACCTGCTATGACTGGACTAACTGGGAAACTACAACATTGGGAAACTACAACAGTGATAGTATGTTGTGTCATGTTCCTAATGTAGCACTTACTTTCTGCTTTTTCTAGTTTGTGCTTTAAACTGCATCCTTCCTTTATATTTTCTGCATCTGTTTTTTGAATAACAGAAATAACAGAGTTGGAAGGGTCTTGGAGGTCTTCTAATCAATCCCATGCTCAGGCAGGAAACCCTATACCATTTCAGATAAATGATTATCCAATCCCTTCTAAAAAATACAAATTGTGGAACACCCACAATTTCTGGAGGCAAGCCGTTTCACTAATTAATTTCTCAGTTCTAGATTGATTCCCTCCTTGATTAATTTCCATCCATTGCTTCTTTCCCATTTCACAGTCATTAGCTATTTTCTTTTCGCACTCCTTCACTTCATGTTATCTCTTGTTTCTTCCTTCACCCTGCATTCCTTGCTAGATTTTTGCATAATTATTCACCTGCAATGATCTAAATTGGAACATGATGTACAGAGAATGCTTGGCTGACCAGCGCACTTATTTTTTGCTGCTGTTTCCTCTTTTTTGTTCTTATTTTGATCTCTATGTAAGCACATGCATACTCTGTTCCCAATTTTTCTGTTCTGGATGGACAGACAGAAAAACATTTTTGGAATATTTGTAGAACATTTTCTGTAGACTGATATCAAGACCTACTCTTGGAACAGCAGAAAATCTTCAGAGAGTTTGATCATAATAATCGGAATTGGATGGCTCTGAAAAAAGGCAGTAGAAAAACCAAAGAGTGACCTCTGCCTGCTGGTCTCTCTAAATCTACCTTTTCCAATTTGGTGTTCCCCTGATGTGTTGATTTTTGGCTAATAATTTTCTCCTGGAATGGCTAGTGATATTCCTGATTCTGTTTCATTTTTATTCTTGTGCAGATTCTTTCAGTTTTTTCGTATGTTCATCACATTATTGAAAGAGAAAGGCATAATTTCTATCTGATAATATAACGTACAAGCACGCAGAGAGCTCCTGTAGATAGGTTTGATAGACAATCATTTCCAAAACCAGTACGATCTAAAACCAGAGTGCTTTCAAGTGTTATAGGAGTTGTGCTGCTTTGCAGGTGATTGATATGTGCTGGGCATTGCTAGGCATGGAAACCAGACATTAATTGTGCTCCTTCCATGCTGTCTATTATTACTAAAACTCTCAAAGAAGGAGCAAACCCCACAATCATCAGTGTTGTTGATGTTACATAGCTGGGTAATGAAATGTTTGAAAGAAACAACAAAGCTCAGAAAGGTTTGCAAGGGCACCACAGTTCAACCCTGAACTACACAATATTCTCTTCTAGTGGAAATCTCATAATTGTAAAATCAGCAAAAATAATGGAAACAATTAAAAAGCCAGCAGTGTTCATTTAAAACTTTGACTGGGGCATGAATGCATATTTTACGAAGCTTCTTTTGATGTTTGAGATTGATATTGACTATGGCAGGGTAGCCAGAGTGTAGCTGGGAGGAGATGTATTAATCTTTAGAGTAGAATATGAAATAGCCCTGAATGTTTCAATTTATTCCCCTTCAACTTCTTTTGGCCACCCCTCCCCCTCCTCTGCTCATCAGTGGGCTGAACATATCCTGCTTGCTGTGACAGATGAAGAGCAGGAGCAACTTTAGCACTGAAAGCATCCATGCTGCAAATGGGATTCCGGCGATCCTTGTGCCTGAACTAAGTCAAAGGACTTTATTGATCAGAGCAGGGCCAGGTCCTGTAACTCACTGGTTGTATGAGCATATATCACCCTATTTTAATCCCCAAGTATCTCAAAATAACATTGCTGAAATTAGTGGCAAAGGAGCCATAAATATACCCCCAAAGTAGGCACAATTGTTGGCTGAAATATAAGGTAAAAACAAAGGTGAGAATACATGTCCATGTCTTCTGAGAACTGAAGGGCCAAACCAGTTTGATCCTACCTCCCTTTGGTAAGATTATGCTGGAAGATTTTATAGTACCCATCTAGAGAATATTGCTGACTTAGAATTTGGGACTGGGAAGACCTTAGTTCAAATCCTAGAACAACTATGGAAATTAATGGTGATTTGCGAGAGTCTTTGTTTTACATCTCTCGTAGGGTTGTTGTGAAGATGAAATGAAAGGGGACATCTTGACTTCTTTAGAGCAAAGACAGAATATAGTTATAACTCAAAAGTTAATTAAGCACTGCACACAACAGCCACTTTCCCCCCAGACAAGCTCTTTCATGCTGTGTCTTTTTTCTATTGGCAGAAATCCATAAAATTGGAGTAGTCGTAATTAAGAAAAATATTTTTTATTGTCAAGGCCCTATATATAGTCCATTATGGTTAGCTGAGCAGTCAGGCAGGCAGGTGTTTAGACTGGCTTTGGCATTTTTCTCCATATATCCACTCTTTCCCAAGAACCTGGAATAGCCATATGTTGTTGTTTAATAATAGTAACTTACCGTCATAGGACGTAAACTGTTCTGAGTAAAGTTTTCCTTTGCAATTGATTAATTGTAATTTTGTCAATGCCAGTGGTATACAAGTGGTGCTCCAGATGTTCTGGGATTGCATCCAAGGTGCCTATTACTATTGATGTTACCTTTGCTTTCTTTTGCCACAGTCATTCTATTAAGAGCCATGTGGTTCTCTAGATTTTTTTTCTCTTTCTCCAATTTGTCTTCTTAGCAATAGTGATAGCACATAGATTTATATATAGCTTCATACTACTTTACAACATTCTCTGAGTAGTTTTAGTGTCAGCATATTGCCCCCAGCAACCTGGGTCCTCATTTTACCAACCTCTGAAGGATGAAGTCTGAGTCAACCTTAAATCGGTCAGGATTGAACTCCTGGCAATGGCTCCTGTTTCTTTGAAGTTAAATCTTTCAAAGTCAATATTTCTTTCTTATCTTCTTTTGTTTTATGTTGATGTTGGAATTTGTCCTTCTGCTAGTAATAATGATGATACCTTTACATCTTTTCATTTCTTTCTGAAATTTTATTCTTACTAAATCTTGCAATTCTTCTTCTCAAATATTGCCAGATATGTTCTTTCATTTCTGTAGATTTTGACTTGTGGTAGTGCATGTTCTTTTAGTTATATTATAATGTTATTTTAGTTTGTCTTTCTTTGCTCACTTTAACTCTTCTACTTCAATTTTGTATTCTGCTGACATCTTATATTTCTGCACACAAATATGATTACAATTTTCCCATTCTGTTATCTTTGTGCTGGTTACACTTTTCTCACTCAGTTTAAATTTTTGTAATTTCCATTTACCTGGGTTTTTCATTGTTCATCTTTACAATCTTTTAGTAATTTTTATTACATCCCCTCCTTTGTTTCATTTGTTGTTCTCTCAAGCAGTTTCTGTTAGCAGTCATTTGTCATTTTAAACAAAATACCAGAAAGAAAAATGAAAGAAAATGACCTCATAATCAATTTATTTCTGATACCTAATGCATACAATGTTTATGTTTGACCTTGTTCATCAATTTATCATTATTATTTTTCTAACTTTGCTCTTTCTTATTTATCAAAATATAAAACCATTAAAATTATTACCTGTTGCTTTCTCTGTCAGGCTTAAATTCTTTGTCTGTAATCATATTGTTTGCTTTTTAGTGCTCAGTTATCCCTCATCCACTACTGACTGAAGATCATATAACTGAGTCACACATACTGCAGAATATAATTAGGACAGTTCTGTTCTTCTATTAAAGGCCTCTCTCACTCTCAATAATCTACATTTTGGAAGTCTAGTGAAATTGATAAGGCATGTTCCATTGTAACATTCTAAGTCTCTATTGTAAAGTCTTTAAAAACTAATCTTAAAAGGACCCCAATATTTTTATACTGATGATTACCCTTGGCTTTTGAGTAGACCTTAAAGGAAAGAGGTAAGAGAGAAAAAAAGAACACCAGATCAAAACATTAGTTGGCTTTAAATTAACATACTTATAACTAAATTAAATTTGTTAAATGGAATTGCTATACTTTCCATTGACTTAAAGTATTCATTTTTAAGTATATTTTAAAGGAATTGGTTCTATCTCTAGCAAAAATGTCATCCTTATAATTTTCAATGCTAAGTACAGAAAATTAGCATGATAAATTCCATAATACTCAAGAATATCCCCCCTTTATCCTAAAAACAATGCCTAAGTACTTTATAACCAAAGCTTATAACTTACCAGGAATTAATATAGCCTCCTCCAATATGGGCAGTGATAAGGTTATTAGTAAAATCATTTTTACTACATGGCCATCAAATTCTAGATAATATGGATTATATTACACATCATTTTAACAGATAAAAGATATAGGAATTGCTCTTCTATTGCTTTTAGGACATACCACTTATCACTAAAATTTATTTTTTATATTTTGCCACACTAGTAATTTCTTTATTGTGCTTTATCAAACTCCCAATCATTATTTTTGTTTTAACACCTGTTCTAATTAGCTTTAGAAACCTTTCTATTAAAGTTCTGACAGTAAAGGTTTGATCATCTTTCACAATCATTATTTTGAAGACAAAACTTCAGTAATGCTCAAGTTTCAAATCTTCAGCAGGCATTTATGGATTCTGCTGCATCAAAAATTAATTTCCAGTGACAAACTTCAGAATGGAAAAAACCTTGAATTACTTACTTTTACTTCCAATTCATGCCCTTGTAATCTCTGCAGCATATGACTGGAAATAAGCTTCCTTCTGTACTACATTACCAGTGATACCTTAATGCCATCAACCGCCTCCTCCTCCTCCTCCTCCTCCTCCTCCTCCTCCTCCTCCTCCTGTTTTTAAATGGCCATTTTATAATTTTATCATCCCACAGAAAAGAAGGATTACGTTTTTGGCCAAAAGTGAGCCGTATTCCATTCTATCATCTTGTTTGAAATGGGAGGACACTGATCCCTAACTTGGCTTCTTCAAATGTGTTTGCATAGCATCTATGTGACATACTTGTATGAGAGTCGGGGGGGGGGGGTATTTTTGGCAGGAGAATAGGATTGATACGCTCTGCATTTGCTAGTGGTTAGGTATAAGGTTTGTATGCACAGTGCTGATGATAGCTGGAGAAGAGTGGAGATCTGGAGGATGGAAGTATGGAGAAGAAAGGCCAGTATTAGAGGTTATCAGTATAGATATGAGTGAAGGACAAGAAAGATAAGTGTGCAGAAGGCAAAATTTTAAGTAGGATAGGGACCAGAAGAAAGCTTAGCTATTGAAGCAGATGGTCTCGGAGCTAGGTGGATTGAAGAGGAGTTTGGTATATTTGCATGGAGGAGATAAAATTAGAACTGGTAAGGCCTAGGTAATGATGATGAAGGAGGAAAAGTGATAGACAAGACTCAAGAGCAATGAAAGACAGACATGTTGACATTGTCATAGAATAATGACCAAAACATTGGTCAAAAGATGAGTCTATCAATGCCAGGTATAGCAGTCTATGGAAGAAATAGGTGACAAGGAGCCCTACTATGATAATTGAGGGCTCCCCTGTATTGAGCATGCAGAGAGGACTCTCCTGGTTGTAGCTTCCTGGATGTGAAGGAAGTGCTGGGGATAATGAACTCTGAGGGAGACATAACAGGGTAATTGGTTCCTAGGTGCATTTTTGTATGAAAAATGGATGGGGCAGTAATAGTAGCCTTGATTAGATATCCGGCCTACCTGAGTGAATGAATGGTGAGGATAAATAGCGCCTCTTAAGTAGCAGGTGATATAGATGGGACTTAGGATGTGAATGAGAACGAATGAGGAAATGGAGCAAATAGCAAATTTGAATGGGCAGAAGATGATATAACAAACTGTTGGACTGACTTATAGAAAAACAAGAATGGGCAGTATTCTTATCTATTTACCTTACAGTGACTGGATATCAGCATCAAACAAGTCAAGTCATTCAGATGCCAGAACCACCTCAAATTGTGACATAGACAATGAATAAATTTAATAATAATACAGATGGTTGAAGAAAAAAAAATACATTGGATGAAAATCTAAAGGATACTGAAGAAGACGCACTGTTATACTAGTATACCAGGAAGGCCTATTGAATATTGGAGAGACCAAGAAAGACCAAATTAAGAACAGAATGGAGGCATGTGAAGACAAAACATTACATGGCTAGTACATAAAAAAAAAATAGCAAGGAAAGCAGATAATAACAAGACCTAGCAAGGCAAAACAATGTTGTTATTATTTGTTCCTGGTGTTGGAGAAGTCTACTGAGAACACCATGAATAGATAAGAAAACAAACAAATGAATCATCAAACAAATCAATGCAGAGTTTTCACTCAGGGCACAAAGGCCAGGCTCAAATTATCATATTTTTCGTATATAAAAAGTTTTATTGGTCAAAAACAAACAAAATTATAGCTTACAATATGTAGAATTTTCAATTATCAATTTC
>JAOYMU010000283.1:26884823-26897973 GCA_025802295.1 Psammodynastes pulverulentus
AGTTCTACCACCTTTTCTCTGAAAAAAAAAGCCCTGCCTGTTAGAGTCCTAAGTACTCAAAATGTAGGAACACAGAGCTATTCAGGACTGACTGTGTTGCCATCAGAAACAAAAAAAACAAGATAGCATGCCTCCTAGTTAATGGACAATGGATAACTAAAAAGTATTTGAATTGTATCAAAATATGGCAGATTAGCTCTAGAGGTATAAGGTAAATTGAACTTTTTCCTTTAGCAGCTTGTGGCCTCAAGTGCCACAAGGGAAATATTTAAAACAAAGATACCACCCGGGAAGACATAAGGTCTAATAAAAGTGACCTTGGTTCTAATTTAGAAACACAAACAAGTATTTGGAAGCAACTGCCTCACCTTGTCTAATAATAATGGAGAATTACATTTTTAAATATGCATAGGATTATCCAACCAGATCTGTATTTCTGAAGGAAAAACTGAAGAGCAGATGGATATCATTGCTGCAATTACGATGCTGCCATTCACACTACATTGGGAATTCTTGCTCCATTATTGAACAGTTTTTAAAAATAGTACATCGGATACATCATCACTGAGATATCTATTGTAATAAATAAATAACAAAAAGATTCTTAATGATTCACCTTTAATGGAGATCTATTTCTTATCTTTACATTTAGCTATTAGGAGTTCCTCATGTACTCTTAGCTTCTGTTTGTCTTCCCAATTAGAACTTGTTTCTTAACATTATTTTATTCTATGTGAGTTCTGGTAATTTGAGTTTGTGAACTAAGTGTTGGGAGGGAGTGGGGGTTTTGTCTACAATAATGATGCATGAAATCAATAATTGAGGAGACAAACTACCAGCACAAGCATGGTTATTACAGAAAACTTACTGAGCTGTGAAGAAATAGAACAAATCAGGGAAGCGGTCACTAGTTCCCCCTCAGCAAAACCTCATGATCCTTTATTAAAACAAATGGCAGAAAGAATTAACCTTGCCTGGAGAAGCAAAAGAAATAAAATTACCCTAAATTCAAAAAGAGGGAAAATATTGTAATATAAAAGCAATTTCTTTTGATGTATCTCTTATATGGCTGGGATGATTGCATTCCAAACTATGGGAGTATAATTCAATGTTTCTCAATCTTGGCAACTTTAAGATGGGTGGAGTTCATCTTCCAGAATTCCCCTGCCAGCTTTCCCTATAACTTCTCTATATCTACTAATCCAAATGGATGGGAGTAATTCAGGTATATGATCAATGTGGGCTTTTTTTAAAGTGTAGAAAGAATTTCAGAGGTAGGTCCTATATTTTCCCTAGATTATGGCCTTAGATTGTTTGATGTCATGTATTATATCATGTAATGGACGTGCAAACAAATAGACAGGTCAACATGCCAGCATTCATCAAGGTCTATCAGGACACTGTTGCAGAAATTGTGGCAAGCACATTAACTTCTCCTGGAAACTGGTCAACTCACTGAAATGTTCCATCATCTGCTCTTCCTTTTGCCCTTTCCTAGTCTGGCAAGTCTTCATGCTGCACATTCTCTCAGGTGGCAGCATTGAGCAATTTCTAATTCTTCCTCACCTCCCTGTGTTACTGCCTGTTCCTGGCATTCAGGATTGTTCAACCCTGGAGGTTGATTTCCATATGCAAGAAGTCTGTGCATAAAATGAAGTATAAAATCATAGGCATTATTTCCAATAGAGATGAGAAATAAATTGCCCATCTTACGATGGGTATAGGAAACCTCATATAAATAGGAGCACCATGCTAGGACTGAAAACATCTAATGGGTGGAGCATCCAGTGTCTGCCACACAAGAAGGAATGCTTGGGAAAAATTGGGGGAGGCATCCTTGTATTAGGTTTTATCCATAGAATCATTTCATGTGAGAATCAAAAAATACCCAGGTGATTACATGGAAGTAAAAGGAAGATACCAATAAAGCATATCCAAATACTATAACATGAGATGCAAAAGAAAAAAAATAATATCTTCCACTTTCGATTTTCCTTACAGCAATTATCAATATACTTGTAAATTTACCTTTTGCTCTATGGTTACAGAATAACTCTTTTTTCTATTATCCATTTTTTTTCTGGTCATCAAAAATCATAAATGTATTTGTTCTGTTTCATTCAAAACCATAAGGAAGGTTTGCTGTTTCTTCAATTTCTTTTTTCTTACTGTGTGTTAGTTTCTGTGAGTTATCTTCTTTTTTAAAATTGTTAATAAAAATATATTTTAAAATATTGTATGATCCAATAGCCTAAGGGAATACACCAGCTCAGGATAGGTTATCTAATGACTAACTTTATTCACACGCAACAAACTTTTTCCAAAGGACACATGTTTTCCTAACTCCTAGCTTCATTGAAAATGAAAATGAATAGATACATTACTTTTAAAGCCCTTCCCAGTGCAGCAGCTGGATTTAATAAGCAACAATTAGCCATGATAGCATCTGCCCCTCAGGTCTGTTTATTAAGATAGGACCTGTTAGTGAGTGAGTTAATTAATTCCCTCCCACATTGCAAGGTTCATAGGGCAATGGGGCATGAACCAGGAAACAAAACTTTTCAGTGGCAGCCCCACATTTTATGGAGAGCCCTCCACCAGAAGAATGGGTGCCACCAAGCATGTACTGTGAGCACCTGTAAACAAACAATTGTTAGAAGCTAACATAGGTTTGTCAAAAACAGATGATGCCAAACAAACTTTCTACATTCCTTGATAAAATAACTAAATTAGTGAACAAGGGAAATGCTTTTGACTTATTTAAACTTCAGTAAGGCATTTTACAAAGTAGACCATGGTCTACTTCTTAGTAAAGTAGAAAAATGTGGGATAGTCAGCTTCACTACCAGATGGATTTGTAACTGGCTGAAGAACCACACTCAACATGCATCAATGAACCTTCATCTACATAGGAGAAAGCATGCAGTGCTTCTGTCTTGGGCCCAGTACTCTTCGGTATCTTCATAAAGGATTTAGATGGGGGATAGAAATGGAACTTATCAAATCTGCACATGACATCAAACTGGGAAGAATAGTCAACACTTTAGAAGATAGACTCAAGTTACAGAAGGCCATTGAACACTGGACCCTGTCCAACAAAATGCAATTCAGAGTTGAATAAAGTAAGGCTGCTCACTTTTCTAAACACTTAGAAAAGAAACATTTAGACCACATTTAAATATAAGCCAACAGTGTGCTGCAGTTGCCAAGAAAGCTAACACACTCTTAGATTGCATCAACAGAGGGATAGTTTCAACATCACATGAAGTAGGAGTACCATTTTATACTGCACTGGTGAGACCACACTTGGAATATTGTGCCAGTTCTGCTCCCCATGATATAAAAACATGTTGGAAGTGCAGAGAATAACAAACAAGATGCTATTTGATGGAACTAGATATGTCTGGTCTAACAAAGAGAAGGTATAGGGTGATATGATAGCAGTCTTCCAATAATAGAGGGACTATCACAGAGATGAGGGTGTAGATTTATATTCCAAAGCACTTGAGGGCCGGACAAGAATAATATGTGGAATATCTTAAAGAGAAATCCAGCCTATAACTAAGGAGAAATTCTCTGATAGTGAGAATGTTTAATCAATGGAATGGTTTGCCTCTGGAAGTTGTGGGTGCTCCATCTCTGGAGGTTGTCAAGAGACTGGACACTCATTTTTCTGGAATGGTATATGGTCTCTTTCCTGAGCACGGGGTTGGGGCTATAAGGCTCTTTCCAACCCTTTTATTTTATGTTCTATATGTTCAGCTATTTCTTTAGATGGTTATTTTAAGGGTGATATGATTTACCAATGATCTTTTAATGCTGATAAGTTTCTAATTATTCGTTGCTTTGATTTTTTTTGTACCCACCCAAAATCTGTCAGGATTGGGATGTACTAAAAATGCAGTGGTAATGGTCGTGGTGATGATAATGCAATACTAATTGTTCTCAAGAATTGCCTGAGACCTTTGGGTCAATCAGCATTACCTATTTCTCTGCAACTGCCTTCCTTCATTTAATCATATTTAACACAGCTATCACATTTTATGTTTTATGAATTTTTTGCAATCCCAAGTGTTGCAAATATGTCACATGTAGAATATTATAAAAAGCCATGTTAATTGCAACTAATGTGGACCTTTTTATTAAGATTCTCCATGGAAAAAAAGTGGGGCCAGCACTTCTGACAGAATAACATGGTGACAGATCTTGGAAAGTAGCACTAAGATGCTGGAGAACTCTGTCTTTTGTGTCCTATGCTAGCCCCCTTGTTTCTCCATATGGATATGGATTACTCTTGTTATAATATTTGTTTACAGACATTTATGTTGCCTGTTAACAAAAGCTTCAACTGTCAGTTTAGCTGCTTTTGTATAAAGAAATGCGTTTGGCTGTTCTTGGCCTTGAAAATCCAATTGTCTTGGGCATTGTTCAGCAATGTATTGTCATAAGTCTCGCATAAACACAGCCAGTGGATTCTGAACTATTGTTCTAAAATTCTAATAACAATGTTTTTCAAACATTCCCCATTCATCTCATATAGATTTACATTGCAGATTAGATAAATTGTGGAAAATATTTCTGGAGACCTATGATTGAAAAGAAAAGGAGAAAGAATAATAATAAAGAAATAGGTTGGGAAACTATATTTGTGCAGCAAGGAGACTGTATGCCGTACAGTACAAGGAGAATATTTTGAAAAGGTTAAAAGTACTATAATGGCACAAAAATGCCATGGAATATAGCAACATAATCTTCCTGAGTCATTACAAATATTATAACAGCTCTTAGTGTTCCAATTTCCTTAGACAGCAGGTTACTCTTTGTCTATCTTCTTCTTCTTCTTCATCATCATCATCATCATCATCATCATCATCATCATCATCATCATCTTCTCCCTCTCTTAGTAAAAATAAATATTATGTCCTCCAGCAATTTGCTCATTAGCTTGAGTGAAATGACAGCCAAATGAAAAAATGCTTAGTAACCCAACACCTAATGGACAAACAATTAGCTTTATTAGGCAGTTGTATGATATGATAATATTTGCAGAACATATGCATTTATAATTAGAGGTTAATGGAAAGGGAGGAGGCCTTCCCAGTGAGTGAGCACAGAAAAAGATGACTCTTATGACATACACCCTCAGTACACAGATAAATAAGGTGAAAATAAGGTGAAAAGCATGCTTATAAAAGCCAGAGCTAGAGGAAGAAACAAGGGCTGTGAAAAGTTGTATCATTGTCTTGAAATCTTGACAATTGTCCTTAAAATCAAATCAAGAAGTGGATTCATGTCTTTTTTAATGTTTTATTGCTTTTTCCTTTTTACATAATCAAATTGCTAAAGTACAAGACTGTGTTCCTTTACATTTCGTATCATCATAACATTCCATTTTTGGTACAGATTACATAATGAATAATTCTACATTCTATGTTACCATCTATATTCAAGATTATCTGTGGATCCATAATTTTAATATGTGCATTATTCAAAATATCTGGTCACTGTTATTTGCAAATTCTTTAGTCATTTATTTATTTATTTATTTATTTAATTTGGATTTCTATCCCGCCCCATCTCCACGCAGGACTCGGGGCGGGTAACAACACATAAAAACATCCACAATATAAAACCATAGATCAATATAAAGATTAAAAAGAAACCCAATGATAACCCTACTAAGGATTGAAATCCTATGAACTTTAGACTCACTAGACAATGAACACTTTGTTTCCTGCCACCTTAGTCTTTCTAGTTGGTGTTGCTCGGCAATAGGGGGGTGGGGTGGGCATTCTGAATTCATCTAAGTTTTCCATCTTGGCCTTCTCCATTTAGCATGATGAGCTGCTAGACCTGCCTCATGGGAGTAATTCTGAAGGGAAGGCAACATGAAGGTTGGTTTGACTCAGAGGCGTGAAGTGCCAAGACATTACAGAAAATTGGAGTCCTGGAAAAATAAAGCACAAAAAGAAACTCAAAACTAGTCCAGTTTGATTGGGTTAGATATAAGTTGAATTAGGGAGGATATTTGACAGTTTTCAAGATTCTGTTACAATACAAGACTCCTAATAACTCCTGTTTTCTAAATTTGTTTACCTTGAAGGACTGATATATATGACTTATTCTATGGTACCTCTGAATTGTCAGCTCACTTCTGAAAGATGAATAAGAACAAAGAAACTCAGACACAAAAACTGCTTCTTATCATACCACATATTTTTTGGGAAGTTCTTTCATTGCAGTTTCACTGAATACTTAATCCTAAATAAACATGTTTAGGATTGTGCTGTTATGAAACTCTTGAGTAATTCTGATTTTGTTTAGTTTGACAATCCAGGAACTTTGAGGGTAAGGGAATGCATGACCAAAAAAAGCAAAAGCAAAAAACAGAAACACCCTTCATTTCCTTATTTATTTTGACAAAAAAAAAGTTTTGGCATAATATATCCCGAATGAGGTAATCAATGAAGAATTACTTTGACAAACAGCAGGATCATCCTGGGGAACAGTTCACAGTTGGCTACAAATGTTGTCTTCCATAAAGGAAAACAACAAAGTAGTAAAAACTACTACTGCAAATGGGGTTATATCATCATTGGGGCTGCCAAATAATTGTGGGGATATAACGGGAAGTAGAAAGATGAATCAGAAGATGCTGGATAGGAGAAGCAGCTTTGAAAAAATCCAGTTAATGATATTTTCAGTTCTCTGCTATTCCCCTATACTGGGGAAGATACGTTTAGCTTGAATAGATAAATTGGGAAGCTGAGAAAGGAGAAATTGGACGAAGCTCTGAACACAGTTTGGAGAAACATGTGGAATAAGAAGCACAATAGTACATAATAGGATACGTCACTTACCAGCTGAACCTAGAAGAGTGTTTGTGATAGAGAACAAGAGGAAAGAGAGACTTCTTGAGAACATCATCCTGTGAAATCCAGGTAAATTTTACATAGACTATCACGCTTACCTAGCCAAGAATAAGGTAAATGTCCAATATACAAGGGGTATTATGTGACCTGTAATATTTCTATCAGTTCTCTGGATGAGTCTATTGCTAAAATGTGAAAATGTATGTACTTTTTTACAAATGAGGTAGTAGTTCAAGTGGTTGAAGAGAAGGAGAGAGAGAATCTTTGAATAGATCTTGTGTACATAAGTGTTTCTGGACATATATAGTTTATCTATGTTATGAAATAACTATGCCTCTTTTGAGATATATCTGTAGGATAACAGTCATAAAGTTTAACTCATTTAAGTCATTTATGTATTCCTTCCAAAGCAACTTATTGCTTAACAATATGTACTCAATAATATATAAGTTGTAAAAGCTATAAGTGGGGTTGAATCTGTCTCAATTTTATTGCTTCTTTTGTTTACCCGAATTTATTTACTTAACTTTAATTTATCTAATTTTCCTCTTTGTTTTCTTCATTTCATATTAAATCCATTTTTCAAAATCTAAAAATAAAAATATTTATAATAAATATAAGGCAGCTATCAATTAACATTCACTCCTATGTGCATAGGCCTGTAGCCTAGGAAGTAAGGAATATAGCAGGCAAAGTAAAAAGCACCATTGTTGCATGGCTAGAATAAAGCCTTTGGGATGTCTAGTTGCTGATGCTGCCAGGAACGAAAAGAAAATTTGAAGCTGCAAAGACAGACTTATGGTATGGTAGGAACATGGAATCTACATGAAAAATCTCAACACAATGATCCAGGAAATAAATCAACTAGAGACTGAAATTTTAAAGTCACAGTTACAATATAACAATAGGAAGGTGTAGAAGTAGGATTTTGTAACCACAATAAATCTAGTAGTTTTATAGGGAATGGCAAGTAAAGATTGTTTTAAAATTTCTTAGTCCTTCTAATTCAGATGCTGATAGTAAGTTCAATAAGAAACTTTATTATATTACTTTTGGAGAGGGAATTTTGGAATTGCTTGGAATTTTGCTGGACTTTTGATGCATTTGAGTGGATTTCTGTATTGCTTGGAATATTGCTGGACAGTTGTATTTGAGTGAATTTCAGTATGACAGAGTTGGAAGGGTTGAAGATCTTCTAATCCAAACCCCTATCCCAGCGAGAAATCCTATAACATTTCAGACAAACCCGTCTTAAAAACATCCAGTATTGGAGCATCCACAACTTTGGGAGGCAAGTTGTTCCATTAATTAATTGTTCTGTCAGAAAATTTCTTCTTAGTTCTAGGTTGCTTCTCTCCTTGATTAGTTTCCATCCATTGCTTTTTGTCCTGCCTTCAGCTGCTTTGCAGAATAGGTTAACCCCCTCTCTTTGTGGCAGCCCCTTAAATATTAAAACATTGCTATCACGTGATCCTTCGTCATTCTTTTCATTAAACTAGACATACTCAATACCTGCAAATGTTCTTTATATGTTTTAGCCTCCAATCCCTAATCATCTTTGTTGCTCTTCTTTGCACTCTTTCTAGAATCCCAACATCTTTTTACATTGCATTAACCAAAACTGGATGCAATATTCCAAATGTGGTCTTACCAGGGCATTATAAAGTGGTACTCACTTCACACTTCACACTTCACATAATCTTGATTCTATCCCTCTGTTAATGCAGCTTAGGACTGTGTTGGCTTTTTGGCAACTGCAGCACATTGCTGATTTATATTTAAGTAATTGTTCACTAGGATTCCAAGATCCCTCTCACAATTACTACTATTGAGCCACATACCACTTATTCTATATCTGCACATTTGGTTTTTCTTGCCTAAATTTGGAACCTTACTTTTCTTACCATTGCATTTCATATTGTTATATAGGGCCCAGTGTTCAAGTCTGTCAAGATCCTTCTGTATTTTGAGCCTATCTTCTGGAGTGGTCTACTTTATCAAATGCCTTACTGAAGTCCAAATAAATTATATTCACAACATTTCTCAGGTCCACTAATTTTGTCACATTGTCAAAGAATGCAGTAAGATTTATCTGGCATGATCTGTTTTTAACAAACCCTTGTTAGCTTCTGGTTATGACTTTGTTTCCATGCTCTAACAACTATGTCTCTCTTTGTGATGTCATAAATGGAGTCATACTCAACTTATCTGGAGAAGACTACAAAATAAGACATATACATGTTTTTAAAGTCTTCAATTTTAAAGTATATACAGTAAAGGATGAAAACAGCATAGTAATCCAAATGTAACTACCTAACCAGGTATGATGGCATATTATAAGCAATAGAAATTGAAAGTGTATTGTTACAAAGAGATTGGGGAGGAAGATTGGTCTCACAAGGCCCTGAAAATGTAACAAGTGGAATTTTTGTTTGAAGGTTTACCATTTACATTTTATAGAATCTAGTCAAGAAGATATGAGAGAGATTATTTCTGCCTTTTATATCCTCAACGGAGAAAGATTGGAGATATTTTATCTCATAGGACTGAGTCAGTAAAGGGATGGGAGCTGTTAGATTGCCTCCACTTTCATTTATTTGACCTATGAGATTTGTGCTACCATTTCAGCCTTTTGATATAATAAACTTTGATCTGTCTCTGCCGGGAGAAAATGATCAGGCATTTTCATTACCAATTTAATATAAAAAGGAGTAGCCGTTTATTTAGAAAGAAGAATTTTCAATTATTAATAAGAATTGGCAGAAAGAGTCACTAAGGATAATACTAGTGAAATATAGTACTGTTCAACAAATGGATTAAGAAAAATCTTCAGCCGCTTGTAGAAAATCAGTGAGCCTGTCCATATTTTACATGAGAGAAATGTTCACAAATCTTGTTGTGAAAAAATATTGCTATATAACTTCTCCTGTATAATGTTACCAACAACATTTGGGGGGCAACTTGTATGCCACTGTGCAATTTTTATTTCAGAGATCATGGTATCTGCTTTAACTTAACCTGCCTAAAAGTCTGACATTAAGATCAAAGATACATTCCATACTTAAGCATTTGTCAATAATTTCCAAAACTTTTTTAACCCCCTTCTTTTCTGTAATTATTTAATGTAAATTTCAGGTATGAATATATGCTAAAGGCTGGGGAGAAGGAGATGTGGGTGTTGATGTGAAAAATGTCATCATACCAGAAAGATGTAACATCATTAATCTAAAAACTGTGAAACTTCCACCATGCACTTGTGGGATAGAAAAGCATGAAATAAATTTTAATGTTCCATAGAGTATTAAATCTTCTTAAACTATAGCTTCACTCCTCAATTTGGAAAAGTGCTCACCTTGCTTTGTTCATATATGAGTCAATCTATATATATATAAGTGAAATACCACTCATGCATCATCATGAAATCTCCAGAACTGTAAAGCCTGCAAACTTGAAATTTGGCACATATGTTCCTCTTGGCTTCTAGGTGCTCGCTAAGAAAGAATTTTTCGAAATGACCATCAGAACATTAGTATTTCCTATATTATTATCAACACACTCTGATGCTAAGGAGTTCTACTTCTCCTCCCCACCTGAAAATAAATCTGTTCCAACTGCAGTTGAGCTAAGCCATGCCTAGGCTCCTTGCTGTCTCCTTCTTGTTCACACAGCAAATACTGTTTCAGTTTCCAAACAGCCCTCAACTATCTCACATGCTGACAGGACAATAGCCAGATGAATACTGATGGATGCTGGTAGGCAGAGGTAGAATTTTTTTCCCTTATTTTCCTCCCCAAAAGCTTGCCCAATCACACAGTTTTGTAGCGAAGCACGGGTACGCCCTGCTAGTATGTACTATATATTGAAAGATGGCGACAGCAAATAGCCCCAAAATCCAGGAATTCATTTTGGTGGGCTTTGGAGATGGGCAGAAGAAACGCTTACTGCTCCTCATTTTTTTCACTACTCTCTACATCCTTACTTTGGCTGAGAATGTCATCATTATCACCGTGGTGGTCCTGGACGCCATCTTGGCCCGGCTTCCCATGTACATCCTCCTGAGCAACTTCTCCTGGTTAGAGATGTGTTATGTGAGCACAACGGTACCTCGTATGATCTTGGACCTGACCTCACCAAATGGGAGCATCTCCTTCCATGCCTGCTTCCTTCAGTTCTACATCTTCTTTAGTCTTGGAGCCACCGAGTGTTTTTTCCTCTCAACTATGGCCTTGGATCGCTATTTGGCTATCTGCCGCCCACTACGCTACCCCTACATCATGTCTCCCAATTCCTGCTATGCCCTGGTGGCTGTCTGTTGGATTCTTGGCTTTCTGTGGAACCTAATCCCAGTTGTTATGATCTCCAAGTTGGACTTCTGTGGCCCCAACATCATTGACCATTTGATATGTGATCCTGGACCCATCCTTTCCTTGGCTTGCTCTCCACTTGGAAAGATGCTCCTTCGCTATCAATTTGCAATGAGCGCAATGGTCATCTTACTCAACCTGTCCTTCGTTGTGTTATCCTACAGTGCAGTGGTTCTCACCTTGGCGAAAGCCACTCACCAAAGTGGCAGTAAGAAGGCCTTCTCCACCCTATCCTTCCATCTCATGGTGATCACCCTTTTCTACGGTTCCATAGCAGAAATGTATGTAGCCCCAAGTGCGGAAAACCAGTCAGATATCACAAAAATAGTCACGGTCTTCTACACTGCCATCACGCCTTTTCTCAACCCCATGATCTACTGTCTGAGGAATGATCAGATGAAGGAGGCCCTGGGCAGAGTGCAAAAAAGTAAGGTAACTGTAATGAGATTTAATGCAAATAAATGCTAGGAAACTATAAAACCATCCAGTCAGTGAGATAAACAAATGTGGTCGCAGTTTGGAAAATGGGAGTATCGTTTTCTCATGCCCATCTAGTCCATCTCTTTGCTCTCTTAGTTTACTATAGTTTTTAACAATATTTTGAGGGCCGTGATGGATTAGAAGTTAAAGATGGTGAGCTTGACAGTTGGAAAGCTGACAGCCAAGGTTCGAGACTCGAGGGCTATACCACAGGGTGAGCTCCTGTTCCTTGCTCCACCTCCTGTCCATCTATCAGTTTGAAAGCATGTAAATGCGAATAGATGAATAGGTACCACTTCGGTGAGAAGGCAACAATGTTCCTTGCGCCTTAGTGTATAGCCATGATCGTGAACTTATGACACACATGCCAGAGGTGGCATGGAGAGCCCTCTCTCTGGGCACACAAGCCATTGCCCCAGCTCAGCTCTATCACATGCATGCACGCGTGTACCTCCCACCGGCCAGCTGGTCTTCGGGTCTCTACTGCACATGCACAGGGGCGGGGCTCACATGGGGGTCGAGCATGCATGCACAGGGGACTGGGGGGATCATGCACACATGCATGGGGATGGGGCGAATGCACGGGGCATGCAAGCACATTGCATTTTGGGGATGTGCACATGCACGTGCGTTTTGGGCACTTGGTGCTGAAAAGCCATCATTGGTGTATAGTCATGCTGACCACATGACCACAGAAATGTCTTCAGACAATGTTGGTTCCCTCGGCTAAGAAACTGAAAAAAGCACTCCCCCACTAGAGTCCAGACATGACTGCAAAGCGGAAACCTTTATCTTTATCTTTATAATGTGTAGTTTTAATGTTTTAACATTCTAATTATGTTTTACTTGTTTTATAACTTGTAAGCCACCCTGAGTCACCTTGTAACAGAGATGTGCACCATAAAAAAATAATAATAAATAAATGCAATTAATATTTTTATCAAATATTTTGCATGGTCTAATGCAGGGGTGTCAAACTGGCAGCCTGAGGGCCAGATGTGTCACGCGCAAGCCAGGCCCACCCCAGTCCACGAAGGGGAAAAACTTCACAAAATGTCACATGATAGCAACATGAACCGGCAAGTTTGACACCTGTGGTCTAATGCAATGCAAAACCTTACTGGGAGATTAAAGGTGTATTTCTTTAGGTTTTTAGCCAACCTTCCTTTTTTTTAGAACTGATTTCTATTTCATGTTGGTTTATAGCCAAACTACAGAAAATCTAATAGACAAGATTCATTAATGCTTTTTATAAAACCCCTGATTATTATTATTATTTGGCTTAACCTTGTTGTGTTATGTCTGAAAGAGAGAGAACTGGTTACCTCCCAGTTGGACTACTGCAACGCTCTCTACCTGGGGCTCCCCTTGGGGTGCATCCAGAGGCTACAGTTAGTGCAAAATGCAGCCGCCAGGGTAATAGTGGGTGCCCCC
>JAOYMU010000283.1:26947727-26958865 GCA_025802295.1 Psammodynastes pulverulentus
CCTGAAGGCCAGACAAGGAATAATGGATGGAAACTGAACAAGGAGAGATTTAACCTGGAAATAAGGAGAAACTTTCTAATAGTGAGAACAACCAACCCATGGAATAGCTTTGCCTCCAGAAGTTGTGGGAGCTTTCAAGAAGAGACTGGACTGGCATTTGTCAGAATTGGGGTAGGGTCTCCTGCTTGGGCAGGGGGGGTGGGGTTGGACTACATGACCTACAAGGTCCCTTCCAACTCTGTTATTCGGTTAGACTATTTGAAAGGAGGGTTGATTTTCCTGTCCTCTTTCCTTGATAGGGTCTCGTTGGAAAGCTATGACCAACCTTGAAAAACAGCCATACTACGAGGAGCAGGCTCGCCTCAGCAAGCAGCACCTGGAGAAGTACCCGGATTACAAGTACAAGCCCAGGCCGAAGCGGACGTGCTTAGTGGATGGCAAGAAGTTACGGATCGGTGAATATAAGGCAATCATGAGGAATCGGCGTCAAGAGATGAGGCAATATTTCAATGTGGGGTATGATCCCTTTGCCTCCCACAGGATTTAACTCCACGGGAAGGGCGGGAGGAGGCGGCGCGCATGTTTTAGTGGGCCACGTTTCAGATTTTATGAATCTTAGCAAAGTTTTCCTGATGTGCCTGAGGGAATTGAAGAAAGTGTAGAGTATGGGGTCCCCAACTCCCAGGCTGCGGCCCAGTGCCAGGCCGAAGCCTCTTCGGTACTGGGCCGTGAAAGTGGTGGGAAGAAGTGATGTTTACCCAGGGGTGGACTTCAAAAATTTTAGCAACTGGTTCTCTGCCTGGTTGCTGAGTGGGCGAGGCCTAGTTGGCCTCCTGCACCACAGCAGAGGGGCGTTTTCATCCTCTCTGGGCTCCGGAGGCTTTCCTCGAGCGTCCGGGAAGGTGAAAACGGCCTCCCTGGGCTGTGGAGACTGGAAACAGGCCCGTTTCCGGCCTTCTGGAGTCTCCAGGAGGCCCGTTTTTCGCCCTCCCTGAGCCTTCTCACAGGCCCTGCACTTACCTGGGATCCAAAACAGGCCATGTGGGGCCTCCTGGGAGGTGAGGGACGGGGTAGGCTGGGCCAGCCAAAGGTGGGATTTACCGGTTCACTGAACCGGCTGTAAAATTAGCTACGGGTTCGCCCGAACCCGTGCAGACCCGTAGCAGCCCAGCCCTGTGTTTACCCATGCTGAGTGTGTTTGGAACAATACCCGACTGTTTGGAGTTTGTCTAATGGGTGTCAGTAACAATGAGTGGAGATGAATTTGTCCAGTAGCTGCGAAAGTGTCGAAAGGCAGGATTTTTTTTTCCCTAAACAAGCGACAGCGTGTGTTTGTAATAATAAGCAGATTTCTCAGCCCAGAAATGTGAGCCGCTTAACCCTGTGGTGTTGGCAATTCGAATGATCCCCCCACCCTCCTGGTATACAATGAATCAAACACAGGGATGCCAGCCAAACCTTGGCATCAGGAGATTAAAGAGAGAGAGAGGGAAGGAGGGAGGATCTTTGGGAGAAAGAATAGGAGACAACAAAGCTTCCAAAATTCCACTTATCTCCCCAACACGGATGCTTGACAATGTGAGAAGAGGGGAAGGAACATCTTGCAAAGATTTAAAACGGTATTCAACTTCTTTACGGGCTCTTGCCAAGGAGTGGTTAGAGAAAACCAGTATCCGCCGGATAAAAGTCTTTTATCTAACCGAAGCCGATTTGGGATTTTTGGAAATGTTTTGTCAAATTGCGCAATTATGCCTCTGGACGCGGCGGTTAAGTTGGGGAGCCCTTGGATGGCAGCGGCTGTTAACAAGCACTTAGCCAGGTTGTTGCATCCAGAAGCAGGATCAGATTGTACGGCTGAGATCCCTAATCTGTTGCAATTGGGACACAGGGAAGTAAAAACAACACAGCCGGTGACTTTCCACACCATACGGTTAGAAAGCGGGCAGGTTCCCCCAAAATCAATTTTGTTCTACGTTTGCACGGAGGCATTTCAGAATCCAAAAAAATCTCCTTCTTCAGATTTGTTCTTAAGCCAAAGAAATATTTTCGTACAGGATGAGGGTCCTTTAAAGTACGTTTATCTAGGCGGTTTCACATCGCTTTTTGATTTCAAGGACATTCCGGTTTTAAGTTCTCAAGAGGTGGTAAAGCTGTATTAGTGGGCATTCGTGTCGCCAAGCCCACCTTCTTTATGTATAAAATTCATTTTAACTTGACAGCTTCCTAGTAGACAGGGGGATTGCACCTGTTTATTTATTTTTATTATTTTACTCGCTGGTTGATGTTTGTGCGGAATCCTTCAATCAGGCTTTATTCTCCAGGTCAAAAGCAATGGATTACTGAAATGAAGAAGTTTCAGTTAAAAAAAAAGAACAAAGCACATCTTCCATTTCCCTTAGTCAGGTTAACCTTCGCATCTACCTGAACATTTGAACAGTCATTAACTCGTTGTCATCCCTTAGAACTCAAGGGGTGTCAAACTCAAGGCCCCAGGGACCATATCTGGTGCATGGGGTGCTTAGATCTGCCCCATGGGGTCGCCCTGGAAACAGCAAAGGACTGGCCCGCGGGGCCTCTGCCAGTAAAAACAGAGCTCAGGAGGGCCGTAGGCAGCCCTCACAAGCTCCGTTTTCACTGGCAGAGGGTTGCAGGAGGACGTCGGAGCTGAAAACGGAGCTCGGGAGCCCATTTTCTTGGGCAGAGCACTCGGGCCACCACAGGCACCCCTGACATGAGTGATGCCCAGCTGGCCACGCCCACCCTGGCCATGCCCACCTCAGCTCCCCCAGGTCAAACACAACCCTGATGCGGCCCTCAGGGAAATCGAGTTTGATACCCCTGCCGTAGAACGTAGCTGTAAAAAATTGAGTCTGTATCACCCAACAACATCAGATGTCCATCCCAAGTTCCTTCTAATGGGATGAGAATTATGTTTCTACGTGTGATATACAGAGGGCTCTTGACTTACCGCCCATTTGTTTAGTGACAATTCGAAGTTGGAACGGTGTTGACAAAGTATGACTTATAACCGCTTTTCACACTTATGACCATTGCAGCCTCCCCATAGTCACACGATCAAAATTCAGATACTTGGCAACTGGTTCATCTCCTGGGGTCCTGGGAACAACTTTTATGCCTTTTTGATGAGCATAGTCAATGGGGGAAGCGAGATTCACTTAACAGCCATGTTACTAACAACTACAATGGTTCACTTAATAACTATGGCAAAAAAAAGGTCACAACGTGGGGCAAAACTGTTGCTCAGCCATGGAAATGTTGGGCTCAATTGTGGTATAAGTTGAGGATTACCTGTAATATATTTACTACATTTATTTGATTTAGTCTCAATGAAATGAAATCAAAGTCAGTTCTAATGCTGGCCTCGCCTCCTTTTGAAATGTAGTCTCCAGTCTGTCCCTTAATAGCCAAAATTGGTCGTCGGGGAGAAGAAAAACGAGGTAGCTCTGCTTTAGGTACCAAGAAGGAACAACAATGAGTTGTGGGGGCGCAGTGGTTAGAGGGCGGTACTGCAGGCTACTTCTGCTGACTGGCAGCTGCCTGCAATTTGGCAGTTCAAATCCCACCAGGCTCAAGGTTGAGTCAATCCGTAGAACAGCTTAAAGGTTCTTGGCAGTACGCCCAGACTTACTGTTGTTGAAGGTTGACTCAGCCTTCCATCCTTCGGAGGTGGGTCAAATGAGGACCCAAAATTGTTGGGGGCCATCGGCTGATTTTGTAAACCGCTTAGAGAGGGCTGTAAAAGCACTGTGAAGCAGTATATAAGTCTTAAGCGCTCTTACTATCATCGAACGCAATGTTTCTCAACCTCGTGAACATGGAGGTTGTGCCGACTTCAAGCTCTCAACGTTGAGAAAGACCGATCTGATGGCCGTGATCAAAATGGCTGGGCTTTTTGGAACAGATGGTCGACCCTCGGCTTCTCTCTTTTAATGGAAAGAAGGGGATAGCCGGCAATCCGCCCCTTATTCCCTGGATAACTCTTGTTTGTCTTAGAATAATACACAAACAACCGCCACCTTTTGGCTGACAAAAGCAAGATATTTTGGACATGTGGCACAGAACGGAGAGCCAAGGCAGCCTCTGGAGTCTTCCAGGATCAGTCAAAAGCTTATTGTACGCTCAGCCGGATGGGCCAGCGTGTGGCTTTGCTCTCCAGTCAAATCTGGGGCTCTCTAAAGCGGTTCCTCTTCTCTTGCCCGCTGAGGTTTCTCCCTTCCAGATGGACAGATTTTTTTTCTGGAGGGTATTATGAGGCTAAAAACATGTTCAACGCAATAGAGGAATTTGTCTCTCAGAGAGGAGAGGAGAGGAGAGGAGAGGAGAGGAGAGGAGAGGAGAGGGAAAACGGTTTGCAAGGACCGTGGTATAGAACAGAAATGCAGCTGGAGTTCCTGCATTCAAGAAGAGGATGCGGAAGGCCCAAGAATAACTTCATCCTTCATTCTACGGACAGGTTTCTCCCAGTTTTCAGCGTGTGAAAAAGGGAGCTTTTATAAGCAGAAATGGATTGCCTTGGAAAGTTAAGAGGTAGAGCGACCTCAAGACTTATTCAGCCTGTTCTGCTAAATCAAGGATATGTAGCTTTCAACAGCTTGAAAGCATCCCAAGCTTACACTGTGCTGGCTCTATTGCGGGGATGTCAAACTCAGGGCCCGCGGGCCACATCCAGCCCACACAGTGCGTAGATCTGGCCCACGGGGCTGGCCTGGGAACAACACAAGACCAGCCCATGGTGCCTCTGCCAATGAAAACGGAGCTCGGGAGGGCCTCCAAGCTTTATTTTCGCTGGCAGAGGGCTGCAGGAGGCTGTCATGGCTGAAAACAGGACCCCGGAGGGCGCGCACAGCTCCCCTGGGCTCGGTGTTTGCTGGCAGAGGGCTAGTAAAACAAACTCAAAACAAAACCAAAGGAGAAATGTTTCCCCTTTTGCATTTGAGCGTGCGAGAAGGGACAGGAAAGGAGGAAGGGAAAGAGGAAAGACAGAAAAAAGAAGGGAAGATGGGAGGAGAGCAAGGAAGGAAAAAGAAGGAAAGAGGGGAAGGAAGAAGAAAGGAGAACGGAAGGAAAAAGAAGAAAAGGAAGGTAGGTAGGAAGGATGGAAGATTATTATGAGAGTGAGGGAGGATCTGAGGCAGGGGTTGGCAACCTTAAAGACTCAAACAGCCATTTGGACCCGTTTCCCACAGAAAAGAAAACACCAGGAGCCACAAAACCCTTGCCATGCCTGACTATTTTCTGAGCGGCCACAAAACTAGCACATATAGTTGAATTAAAGGTTCTGTTTTCTTCTGAAACTTTTCTTTTCTTGGATTTACCCATGGTTGGCCTACTGGGGGTCAAAAAGCTCAATAAATTGTGTGTCGGCGTGTGTCACACATTGGCAGTTGTGATGCATATTTTGAGTGACAAGGAGCCGCAGCAGAGGGATGAAAGAGCCACATGCGGCTCCAGAGCTGCAGGTTGCTGACCCCTGGTCTGAGGGAATCCTGCCTTAGCGCCACAGGTGCCCCTGACACAAGTTCCATATCACACCCACCCTGGCCACGCCCTCCACACGCGTCCCCCATGGCCACGCCCCATGCCATCTCCCGGCCCTCCAAGGTCAAATACAACCCTGATGCGGCCCTCAATGAAATTGAGTTGGACACCCCTGGTCTAAGGTGTGAAGATTTTTATCCAGTCTCGTTCCTGGCAGTGGTTTAATAAATTAAATCCATATACTGGGGGTCCTTGACTTACAACCACAATGGACCTCAAAATTTCCATTGCTAAGTGAGACATTTCACTTTCACTTTCACTTTATCGCCATTGTACCTCATACAACGAAATTAAATTAGTTTTACCCCGATTTACGACTTTTCTTGCCACGGTAAGTTAAGTGACTCACTGCAGTTGTTAAATGAGTAATACATTGTTAAGTGAATCTGGCTTTCCCTAATTGACTTTGCTTGCTGTCATAAATCTGAGTCCATTGCCAAGTATCCAAATTTTGCTGACATGGAGATGCTACAAGGTCTAAGGGTGAAAAATGGTCGCACATTGCATTTCTCCATGTCGTAACGTCGAATGTCACTAAATGAGTGGTTGTAAGTCGAAAACTACTTGTATCCATAGTGGAAAACGTGATGTGCTTCAACGGGATGGATAGGGGAAGGTTATATCCAGGCAGGTATTCGACCGAGGAGTAGAAGCAGGGCTTTTTTTCTTGCGGAACGCACGGGAACGGCGTTCCGCCACCTATTTTCAGTCAGTGTCACGTGTTCCGTCTCCACCAATCGCCATGCTCTATAGTTTCTGGTTGCTAGGGCGATTTTCTCTGAGAAAAAAAGCCCTGTATATTTATATATAATACTACATTGGTATAGACATATTGTCCATTACACTGGCACTGTAAGTCTGTCATATTAAATCTGGTTGTGGTGTTGTGTTTCATTTAAAAGTCTAACAGCCCATGGATAAAAGCTATTTTCATCCAGTGGGGTTAGGGGGCAGCCCATGTTTTTTTGTGCAAATCAAGTACTTTCTTATTTACTTCACGTGAAAATATAAAATGACCTTATCCCAAGTTAGATCATTGATTTGTTTAGCACAACATTATCGGTTCTGATTGGGAACAGTGCTGCGGCTGTAAAATCTGGATCCAATAATAGGATGGAGATAGGTCAGTTAAACTGAGATTCAGAAATCATCCCATAGGAAAGGCCCTTACTGCAATAAAAAGGCACATCTTTTTATGAACTCCATATTTTTCTACATAGGAGAAGAAATAGCAGGAAAAACACTAGAAGGGTCTCTATAATTTAAGAACAACCCAAACACCAGGGCTTTCTTGTAAACGGTAATCTCTTTTTTTCTGAAGGAGCAGCAGCAGCAGCAGCAGCCCCTATAAACAAAGAGAGCAGTGGCAGGGCAGAGACATCCAGGGCACATACATAACAAAAAAGGCAGGTGTGTCTAAGTAATCAAAGCCCCACCCTTTTTTACATGCATGAGATGCATGCAAAACATGTAAAAAAGGAACAGGGTTTGGAACACCTGGTTACACCTGCCACTTTAACCTAATTGATCCCATAAACACAGATGCCCCTGTGGGGAGGGCAAAAATAAAAAATGGTAGGTACAACTGTGTGTGACCTTTGGACAAAACAGGTGGGGCTTCAATGACATGGTCATGGCTGACATCTTGATTTTTTTAACCCCACCTGAATTGCAGCATCAATCTACTGAAAAATGGAAATGTGATATCCACTGATTTCTGTAGCACAACCCTAACAGATCTAGGTAAGCTAATACTGACAACAATAAAAAGAATATAACTCAATCCCCTCATACACAAATCTTCTCCAAAATCACAGCCCAACTTTGTTAAATTAATACATTGTCGATCCACAAATTATGGTTCTTTTTTATCTCCGTTGTATTAAAAAGCATTGTGGTTTGATCTCTACATACATTTATAGAAAGCAAACTGGTTAACAGAAGCAGACCAGTGTCTATACTTTAAATTTGCTATTTCCCACACTCTCAAGATCTGAGCTATACAATCCTGATCGCATTACATGTCAACAAAGAATATTTATTTAGTTATTATTATGATCGTATGCCATTTCTTTCAATAACTGAAGGTGGTGTACAATGATACATTTAAAAAAAAACCAATAAAAATGCAAAATGCTTGAAACGTTAAATCTTGACAGAGTCAGGGTGGATAATCTGCGATCTTTCATAAAATTTATTCCTGTGTAAGAAAGAGATCTTCTCCTGCTTTCTAAAAGATGAAAGAAAGGGAGGAGGCAGTGCAGTCTCCAAGGGGAAGCTGTTGACAGAGACTAGGCTGCCATTAAGCATGCCATTTTCTGGGTTCCCACCCCTAAACTTTCTAGGGGCCGAGAAGTGCTGCATCTTTTTCTTGCCAGATTGTCTAACGTTCTACCTGGAGAAGATGGTCACCCAAGTCATATAGTGTTTTGCTTGAAAAAGCTTTTGGCAAGTATAGGTGTCCCCAAATCAGTGTTACTCTGGACACTTCCTTACTTGAGGCTGGTGCTACATCATGCCTAGCGGTGCTCCCAGGACTTTTTTTTGGGGGGGGGGGTAGATCATTTTGGTAAATAAACATAAACAAAATTACAGTGAAAGATCCAGGCTTCAATGAATGCTACAAAATTATCTAATAAAGATTTCTCGATTAGAAAAGATCTTCCATCCTTTCCTGTCTTCACTTTATCCAAGCTATTCAGTGAAAAGTTTCTGAAAAATAGGATACTTTACCTTACCAATAATTGTATAAAAAGAAGATAAAATAGAAAATACTGTAACTAGTTAAGATACCACCAATGGAAAACCTCATGCTGAGTCTGAATGAATCCCTGTCTCTCCCTAGGACAGTACTCTCTTCTATCCATTAAGCCTTGCAATAGTCTAAATTGGTTTTCAGAAGCTGAAATATGGAAAGTTCTTAAAAGCATTGCTGAACCTATATTATATCTTTATTAAACTAGGCATATCAGGTAAAGGAGGCAATACAACAAAATGTCTTGGGTAAGCTTGAGAGAGATCCACCCTTATTGTTCCTGTTACTAGGATTAGTGTACTCTAGTACTCCCATAATTAAGCTTTGGCATGGACTTACCTTGACTGTGATCTGGTTCAGAGGAGAAGAGTTGTCGTCGACAGCAAAGGAATATGCCTGCACTACCCACTTGGAAAAATTACTCTGCTTTTGCTGCTTTTCTGTCCTTGCATGGACAAGCAAAGAATTGCTCTCACACTCTCCTGGGAAGCTTTAAAAGCAAATAGAGAAAACAGGGGGGATAAAGGAGTTGGACACGCCTATTCCAGTTCCACTACTCCTGGTGCTGTTATAAATATAACATTCTAGTGCCAGGAGATGAAGTCAAATTTCTGACGTCAACTGGATAGTCAGTCCGATGGCTGGGTGGAGAAGGAATCTTTGACTGGCTCACCTCTCAACAGACTCTACTGCCATTGATCCAGTCAGCCAATAATTCCTGCCACCTAGAGCTTGAGAAACCTAGAGGGTATGGGACAAGGAGATCCCACAGCCTTAGATAATACTTTTTTGTGTGTGCAAAAAAAAAAAAAAGACTGTGTGTAGTAGGTTCCTACTTTCTGCATTGTTCTGCGTGGTCTTGGAACAGAAGTTGGTTGTACCTGATTTTTTTCAGGAATTTCTTGGTTTTGCTTCCTTAAACTAGTATGGGAACAAGATTGGGTTCTTTCTTTTCTTCTTAGGATAGAGTGCTTGTTTAGACCTCCAGATCATCTAAAAATACATATACATTACTATGCTCTGCATTGGAATATTTTATTTATGATGGAAATTAAGAGAACTGCATATGCTGTTGTACAGTCTGTGTCAGTGTGGAAAGGGGATGTGACCTTCCCAATACTGGCTGTGAAATTCATGTTTTCTTATTGTGACAAAAGCAGTCTTCTTATGTGAAGTTTGGTCTTAGAATGCAGGTCTTTACATTTGTAATTCTAGGTTTTTGACACAGACTCTGTTTGATTTGCAAAAGGCATCATATTATTGCTAGAGCACGTCTCTTTTCCCAGTTCTCACTCAGAGTACAAAATATAGGAGAGCCAACTGTTTTGCGTGGAATGGTTTTTGGATCTATGGGTTATTGGAAGGGGCAATTTAGCTAAATTTTGATCAGATAGAGTTTAATTATAGATTTATAATAATCTTTCCTAAACGGAGCACCTACTCAGGTATTCCAAACAAAGATGCATGATCTAACTAAGTTTTTAAGAGAGTTGTTCTGAAAAGGTTGGGAGGATTGACCTAATAATAAAATGAATCCCCTGCCTGCAGGTTGTGATTTTTTGGTGAGGATTGCTTTCCTTTGTGTATTTATGGAAAGGAAAGTTTATTGTTATTATTGGTGCTACAGCATCAGTATGGATTTTTTAATATAATTATTTTATTTTATTGTTGTATTATTTGTAAATATGGAAGCTTTTCAACAGATGTACAACCCTTGTTCTGGATCCTCACCAAAATATATCCAAATCATCCAAATCAGCAGCAATAGAACAGGATAAATGTAAAATCCCGCTCCTGGCCCCTGTGGTCTCAAACTGATTAAGGCTGCTCCCATATGCTATTTTCAAAAAAAAATTAAAAAGGAAATAGCTTGCTATATATTTTAAGTGTATGTCAGTACATTGCATATCCAAGTTAGTGGGATGTAGGCAGCAGATTGGATTACAAAGCAGTCGCTAGATTAGAGATCCTAGTTTGCATAGGATAGCATAAGCATGTTTGAAGTAACACTGGGTTTGGGTTATAGTTGCAGTTCTGGCATAATGGCCCCAAAAAATCCCAAACAACCTAACCATTATTGACTTTATTGGTAGCAACGAATGCTGCATGTGGCACAGATATGATCAAGGCTAGTAACTTAATTTTACTTTCTCTACATTATTAAAAATATTATATGAAAGACTGAATTGAACAAAACCCTGATGGGTATCAAAGTCGATATCTATGGTTCATATCTATCATAGCACATGGAAGGGCACAACTTGAAATGTAAGAAGACTAAATGGTAAAGAGCAGTCATTAACTAATAAAATTAACTAACCAAGGACAGAAGCAACCTAAACTAAGGAGAAATTTCCTGACAGTGAGAACCATCAACCAGTGGAACGGCTTGTCTTCAGTACTGGAGGCTTTTAAGAAGAGACTGGGCAACCATTTGTTTGAAATGGTATAGGTTCTCCTGCTTGAGCAGAGGGTTGGACTAGAAGACCGCTAAGGTCCTTTCCAACTCTGATGATGATGAAATAGATGAGAGAAAAACATATAGGTTGGATTTCCATGAAATTTAAAAAAAAGGAGAGGCTTGTAATAGAACTGAATAAGGTGATCTGATTTTGCCGAGTACAGTTAATTAGTATTCTTCCATATGCTTAAATGTAACATAGATTTAGTTATGAAAGAAAGAGATAAAATGCATGTCATAAAATATGAATTGATGTCATCTAATTTGTTACGCATATACCTGGAAACCAGTGATGGAATTCAAAATTTGTTACTACCAGTTCTGTGGGCGTGGCTTATTTGGTGGGTGTGGCTTGGCAGCCAC
>JAOYMU010000283.1:27056946-27067720 GCA_025802295.1 Psammodynastes pulverulentus
AAACTTTTTGACTTTATCACATTTATACCACATATGATCATAAGTTCCTATTTCCATATTACATCTCCAACATTTATCACTAATGATAACCTTAGTGGTGTCAAATACCATTTCCAAACTACCTTATAATTATGCTCTTTAACCCAGTTGTACCAGTTTCAAAGTAATATTTTCCCCTTATTCCACTGGACCTAAGCAGTGGTGGGATTCAAATTTTTTTACTACCGGTTCTGTGGCCATGGGCTGGTGGGGGGTGGCAGGGGAAGGATACTGCAAAATTTCCATTCCCATCCTACTCCAAGAGAAGGATACTGTAAAATCTCCATTCCTTCCCTACTCCTGGGGGAAAGTTACCACCGTTTCTCCGAACTACTCAAAATTTCCACTACCGGTTCTCCAGAACTGGTCAGAACCTGCTGAATACCACCTTTGGACCTAAGTTGTATAAAAACTGTTAGCTTTGTTATCCATGAAGGGGTATTAGGTTACTGCCATGATATGAATTAAAGGCAAGTTAATAGTGGAGAATGGCTCTTTAATAAAAAGGCAAAGGTTGCCAAACTGTTTTCAGAAACTGAATTTATGTTAGTACATTAACCTGGTGACTATTCAAACACAAATCCTTCTGTCTTACTAGGACCAACTTCCTGCTTGTTTTTCTCACAAGCCAGTTCGTCACAGACCTCAGACATCACCAAATAACTCACCTTGTGGGCATGGAACTACCCAGACCTATTAGTGGTCTTGAAAAAAGCAACTTCTGTTTAAACATTACAAGGTATGCTTTCCCCTTGCTACGGAAATTAAGCTCTCTGCCAAAAGAGCATATTCAAAATAGTTCAAACTTGTTCTTTTGCACTATCTCTTCAGGCCAATCTGGATTAATACATGTGCAATTATATGAAATTTTGTATGCAAAAAGGAACAGAGTCCAGGATAATCCTAGAGTCTGAAGAGTATTGTCTTCCAAATATAACAACTTATTCAGCAATCACTCACAATGTGCACTAAATATGGAAATTCTATGGATTGGAGGAATAGGCGGATAGCATTTGAACACAGGGTTGACACCTTTTCTGATCTCGTTTTCCAAACTATTTCTTGCAAACTGACAGAGAAGATAAGGACGATGAATAAGAATGGAATGTTGCAGGAGCTTGAAGGAGAATTCCCCATTATGCTGAAATGATTGTTTGCTAAGCCCTTTCTCTGTAAACGTTTATTACAGCACATACTCTTGAGTCAGTCCCTGAAGCATGGGTCAAGGCACTGCAAGAACAAAAATCAATAATACCGGTAGGGGCATTTGGAAATGGCTGAATTTTCTTTATGGCATTATAGATAATATCCATTGTAGATATCATGCCTTTGAATAGGAATGGTTCTACCCAATTGATTGAATATTGAGTGAATTCAACCTGCATAGGCCTTTAAAAGGGTACTGCAAATGGGCCCATGGCCAAATTCTAGTTCTTGCACAACATACTGGTGGTCATGCAAAAGATAAATATATGGTTTGAATATGAAAGGAGGGCCTACCAAAATATTCTGCTTTCAGATCTGTGTTTAGCTCTTTTATACTTGTGCTGGATCCCCATGATGTACCAAGTGCTTTGGAGGGACTGGAGTTGCCAGTGTTCTGAAATAGAACATGAAATAGAGCCACGGTAGCACAATGGTTAGAATGCAGTACTACAGGCTACTTCTGCTGACTGCTGGCTGCCTGAAATTTAGCAGTTCGAATCTCACCAGGCTCAAGGTTGACTCAGCCTTCCATCCTTCTGAGGTGGGTAAAATGAGGACCCAAATTGTGGGGGCAATATGCTGATTCTGTAAAACTGTTTAGAGAGGGCTGTAAAGCACTAAGTGCTTTTGCTATTGCTATTATTTTATAGTTGAGTTAAAACTTTTCCATCCATTTTCCATTGTAATATTCTACCAACTATCACCATTTGATTCCTTTTTTCACGTTCCCAAAACAACCTAAATAACTCCAATTCAGACTTTCTGATACATATTTAATGTTTCATTCATAATTAAATCTGCACTTTCACTTTCTGCATAGATGCATCAATTCCATTCCAAAGATTGAATTACTTTTATTCAGATCTACTGTATTCTTCATCTTTGTCTTAGATTCAAAGGTATACAATATAACTTACTTTCATTCATTAATCACTTTCATTTCATTAATTCATATTCTTTATTACTCTCTTATATTCCAAATCATAATCTTCATATGCCCTAATTGTCATTAGCGGGTCTTATAGGTATTCAGCCCACTGCCCATTCTGGCTTTGGTTGTGAGGATTTTTGAGTATGACAAAGAATCTGTAGATTAAGTTACCAGTCTTAATAGCATTCATGGCTTATGAAGCATTCCCTGCTAATGGTAAGGACAGCTGATCAATTTGGGCACATTTTGTCCAGTAAACTCAAGCACCAAATCCCAACTTTACTCCAAGCATGTTCATGCTATTCTATGCAAGCTAGAATCTCCAATCTAAGAGATCACCTTGCAATGTCTACATCCTATCAATTTGGAAGGTATATGCAGTGTATTCATACATACTTTTATTTTCCTAAATGCATGATATTGTTTACTAGTGAACTTAAGAATATAGCTGCACATGAAACCTGAATAGTATTAAATACATAGAACATATTACAAACCAACAATGACATATCCTCTTTAGCTGATGTCCAAACTTGAAAAAGATTTCAAGATACTTACGAGCTTGGTCCGTGGGGTTCATGAACTTCCCACTCTTAGTGGAAGATGTAGATCTCCTTCCCATTTTGAGTATTGATCTCTTTTACTGTTCCACTTGATGAAACTAACAAGGTAGAGGAAAAACATAATTTCAATAATATCCTAACAGAGAATAATAAGCCATTTTCATCAGTTTCCCATGGCTTTCCTCTAATCTCTTATGACCACTGCTTCTGCCAAGGAGTCTCTTAAAACACATCCCTGATTAACAAAAGAAGAAAGGCAGAAGTTACTGAATCCAAATTAATCTTCTTTTTCTTCTGAATTGAGATTACTTGGCTCTGACAACAGAAGGCTCATAATTTTAATAAGATTAAAATAAAGATCCAATACAGCACAACCACAATCTCCATTCTATTAACAGCCACTTATTAACATTTAACCAAGAGGTGGAGCTCTAGCCTCACAATCAGGAGGCTGTGAGTTCGATCCTAGGTAGAGGCTAATATTTGGAATAAACTCTCCTGCTCGATCAGGGGATTGGACTAGATGACCTTCAAGGTCCCTTCCAACTCTGTTATTCTATGAAAGCCTAGCGTGAAATATTTGTAAATCTAGAGGAGAACAAAAGGTGCAACATAAACAATGCTAGAGGGGCAAAAAGTGTAACTGTTTAGGACAGAGAAGATCCCGAAAAGAGAAATCGTCCTTTCTACTTTATTTTCCTTACCTGCCGCCAAGGCCGAAAGTCCTAAACCCAAATAGCCACCAAGGCAAAACTACAGGTTACGTCTTCCACAGAGCCCATTCAAACAGAGTCCTCCAACCAGCTAGCCCAGCCCGATGACCTGCCTCCGGCGGAAAAAAAAATCGGATCCGCTTCCAGTTTCCTACTCAGGCGCCATCTTAAAAATCCACGCGATTTCACGGGTGTACCAACAAACTGAGTGCGGGCTAGAGATAGTCGCACGGTGCCGACCTCCGGCCAAACGATGACGTTTAGTCGCATAGACTTGATAAACTCGCCTCTAGCGCATAACTTCCGGGTTAATTTGAAACCATCTTCAGTGCAAAACAGTTAAAAGTGTAACAGGGAAAAGATAGTAACGGGGATAGGCGTTACTCTTTTTAAGATACGATCTTATTTTATTTGAAGGTATTGTTGGATTAATTTTTAACGTTATTAAAATACACATCTGTATACAATTCGAAAAGTGATAACATCTGAGATTAACACTACTGCAAAATAAAAATGTCTCAATTTAAAGAGGTTGCGACTCAAAATCTCAACCAAACTCAACAAATATGGCTTTTAAAAGCCACTTGCAACTGTAGCATAGTACTCATAATACAGGCACTAATTTATGCTAGATTTGCAATTTGGTGAGTGCTTTCTGCATTTCAGTTGCATTCATAACAGCATGAACAATCTATGTAGGACTTGTACAAAATTATCTGGCCCATATATAGCAGCCCTAGTATATTATTCAGTATAGTTCCATTTAGTTCATTTTTGCTTCATCATGCTTGTGGCAGGATAAAGATTGATGGTAGAAAGTATAGGTTGGTAATGGTATAAATTTATGCTGGGGCAAGAGTGGTAGCGCTTAAAGCTGTGAGGTGTTCCAATGGACATATTCTTTCAGAAACTAGTGTTTTCTCTTTTCAGTGGCTAGTGCTTTTTAACTGCAGCACAGATCAATCTCTCCTAGGAATAGTAGCATTTAAAAAACTTCTTTTCCACAATGAAAACATTTGCAGAAGTTGAAAGTTTGTGTCTTCTTTTTTTGCCCTTCTTGGTGTGATTTCTAATAGAGTAAATACATTACCTGACTACAGTGCTAGATTTTTTTTCTCATGGAGCAAAAATGAAAGCGCTTTCCTATCTCTATGGCCACGAGGCAGCTCGACTGCTCCCCCTAGCGTTAATTATCCATTATTTTTTCTCCAGTTCTCAGCTCAGCGACTCAGAGCGAAGCGGGCTCCGCATGGGGAGGCAGGGGCGGGGCGGTTGTGAGAGCGCGAGAGGATGCCGGTTGGGCCAGGCATGCGATTAAATCCCAAAGGGACGGCAGAAGGCGCTCGCGGACTATTTTTTGCACTGGTTTTGATTATCCTTTAAAAACATATATGTATGTTGCTGCTGTTCTGTTCCCAGCATTTTAAGATAACAATTTTTTTATTATCGATTAAGAAGAAAAATAGGCATTGCGTTCAGCCTGACATTTATATATGCGAAACTGCAACCATTTTATAATATTTGCTTCTGTGGGAAATAGCCCCACTTTACCCTACTTGCTGTTAGAAAAATACATCAAGTGTAGCAACTATCAATTCTATGTTGCAAAGTTTAGTCACATTTTTTCCAGAGATATCAAACATAAATGAAAACATTCGTAGCCCAGAAGCAGCAAACGATTGTACTATGAAAGCAGATTTATTTATTTTTTAAAAGAAACAGTTTGACCCTTTTAAAAGTGCAAGATGCAGTGTGTAGAAAGAAGCATCTATCTGAGATCCAGCCAAAGTGATAAAAACATAAAGTTACAAGAAGCAAGACACCACCAAACAAAGACTAATACTTCATCTGCAAAGTTAGCCTTCCTCTTGGGCTTCAAGACCAATTGTAGAGTGTATAGGCCAGGGCTGATGGTTCAAAGGGAAAGCACCCTTCCCTCTGAATTCTGTTTCAAAGTGAGGCAGGGCTGCTTGATGATTCTTCAGATATTTGCTGGGCTTGCAAAACATCTCTTACTGTGGAGGTAGATTTTATAGCTAGCAGTGAAGGGGGAAAAAGACCAGCTGCCTTCAGCTCTCTGTTAGCACAATCTTCTTCCTGCCTTTCACAAAGCACACAATCTGCCTGCAAAAGAGGAGAATTAAATGCTACACTTCATCCATCCATAAAGCTGGAGAACAAAATTGGTAGATGTTCTGGATTTTAAAAATGAACCAAGTTGTACAATGTTAGCTGGCACTAAGGGTCTGCATTCTTAAAATAAGGTATTATATATAATAAGGTGAAATAAGGTATTAAATTATAGAAAGTAAAAATCCCGAGCTAGACTCTTCTAAAGCTGATATTTTAAAAGCCAACCCCAAAGCAAGGAATTCTCTGAAGTATAATTCAGACTTTCAAGTTACTGCTTAAACTTCTGATGATTTAAGACAACATCTTAGGGTATCTACCCCAGATTAAGTACTTTTTTACAGCTCATTAAAGCACCATTCACCAGTCTAATGGCAGAAAATTATTGTATACCAGCAGAAAATTTCCTTCACCGCCTTACCCATCAGTATCCTGCCACTGAATTGTGCATGTCCTTATTTACTGTGAACAGGGCGAGTTAAGGAAAGTAATTAATAGATTCTCCTATCTCTCCCCCACCCCCCACTATCTTCTTCCACTAAAATCACTGCCAGCAGAAAAATGTACAGCAATCATTCTTTACCTGGCATAGGGTAGGATTGGGAAGCAATCCTAGTTTGGATAGATTGTTCAGCCAGCTGGTTTAGCTATCAAATGTTATTCCAGACTTGCATAACTCCTAGCAACTGGCTATAGACACTAGGAGAGATGGCAGGATAAAGGGCCTAACTTCTCTTCCTCCTATCTCTCTAAACTGCTTTGTTCCCTAGCTACTACAGTATCAGTGCAACTGCCCCTGAGTATCCATCAACTCAAAAGCTATTTTAAACAGGTTTAGTATGATTTTGAAAAGGCAAGATACCCGAATTCACAATAGCCCAGCACTGAGACACAGGGTGGAGTGATTGCACCATGAAGCATTAGAGGAAAAGCTGTCTCTCTTTTTCCTGCGGCCTCATGTCCATCACTTAATCAACTACTATTTGAGGTGATCTAGATTTCTGGGCTATAGATTAGCTTGGCAATCTGGCAAATACAAGTTTTAAAAAATTGAATTCTCCTCCTGCTCAGAGATGAATAGTTCTGAGTAAATTGCACAAAACTAGGGAGAAATGGGGTGCCCATTGCAGAGTTAAGGGTACAACTGGATTATAAATCTGGAACAGTTATGGAAATTTTAAGCTACGTCTGGTAAAAAAAAATGAAGGTGAAGTCATGAGAACATGGCAAAAAACATATATAAGATGTTGCAGGTCCATTTAATTTAATTTAATTTAATTTAACTTAGATTTATAGCCCGCCCCATCTCCACAAAGGGACTCGGGGCGGGTGACAAACAGGCAAAACACAAAAACAATACAGCAAATATAAATAAATAGGATAAATAGAATAAAATAGAGATAAAGTTAAAAAAGAAGTTAAAAACCCTACACCTAATGAGTCCCAAACAAAATTGTAGAGTCCGACAGAAGTCTGCCACAGTCTTTCAGGATAAGGTTGATAAGCACCCACCTTTATCTCCCTTGAAAGGTTGCCAACAACCTAATTTCCAAGTAGCTGTGGAAAGCCAGAGTAGAAGTCGACACGGAGCTTCGGAGATTAACTAGAATGAACAAAGTTGCTTCCTGCAAAGAGCTTCTGAGCATGTGCTCCTTCTTTTATGTCTTATGGGAGGGGCCAATCATCTCCAAGCTTTACTCCTGAGTCACCCTTTCAATCCCAACTTTTCTTGCCTTCTGGCGGCTCTGCGCATGCGCGCATTGACAACAGGGGGAGCCTGTTCCTCTGCCTTGCTTATGTCAGTCTGGAGGCTCTGGAGTCCGCACATAACTCCTGGATAGCCCTGGCCCCATCTCTGCATCGGATGCAGAGCCCTCGCTTGACCCTTCCTCAGCCTCCCCAACCATTTTGCTGTCAGATTTTGCTGCCGGCTCCACAGGCTGCCGGTGGACTACAACACTCATTAAGTTTGCTGGTCAGAAGGTCGCCAGAGGGAGACGCTGCTGCCGTCATAAGTATGAGTCAGTTGTTAAGCATCTGAACTTTGATCATGGGGATGCTTTAGCGGTCGTAAACGTGCAAAACTATTTTCAGGGCCATTGGAACTGCAAACGGTCACTAAACGAAAACGGTTGTAAGTCAAGAACTACTTGTAAATAATCGCACCCACACAAAAAAAACCCTTGGGCAGGCTGTCAGGATTCTCCTGCCTTTTGGGGTCCTTGTTGCACCCCTTGCTTTCTGGAATCTGGACATCCCTCTTGTCGTGACTTGACCGTCCCAAGTGGCCAGATGTCTTCTCAGCCTGTCATGATTCCCCCATGCCGACCCCTCGTTTCAGGGGAGGAAGGTGAATTTAAGTCTGCAGAGGAAGGCATGTAGCTGAGCATTGGTCAGGATCGGGGCTCGGAGAGTGCTATCCTGATGGAGAAGGTTGGGCTGGGTCAATTGGACAAGCGACAGGGCCAGGCGGGTCCCAGCTGACACCCACTAGCAATGAGGAGGAGGTAGAGTCCACCACCACCTCCCGATCCAAGCACAGGTAGGGCAGAGAAGAGGCAGGCACAACGCTGGTCGGCTAGACTACACGTGAGGAGGCAACCTCGCCTCTCATGAAGGGCTGCACCGACATCGCCTACTTAATTCCGCCTCGAGGACTTGCGTGTTGCTGGACCAATGTGCCCAATTCTGTGCCTTGTGTGCTCGCACCGTGTATCCGGACCCGTTTGAATCATGGACTGTTTTCTTGGACCTTACGTGTGCCCGTTGTTGGGCTCGGTTACCCTACGGTGCCTCTTGCCGTAGTGAGCTTGGAATCCAGAACTGCGCAATGGGGATGCTTTCCGAAGACCTGTTTGAATAAAATGTTGTCATACATGCATGCGTGTGTATGGGGGAGCCCTTGCAGGGAGGGGGGTCTTGTTTCGCTCCCAGCCTCACGCATATTTTTCCTGCAGGTCTGTTGAGTTCCCGATGAATTACCGTTTGGCGAGGGCGCTGGTTTATAAAAAGGTCCGGAAAGCGCTGGGTTTGGATCGCTGCAACAAATGTTACACGGGGGCGGCCCCCATCACAAAGGACACCTTGGAGTTTTTCCTGAGCTTGGACATTGTGGTCTACGAGCTTTACGGCATGAGCGAGAGTTCCGGCCCTCACACCGTTTCGTATCCAACGTCGTACAGGATGTTGAGGTAGGCTCAAAACTCGACTTACAACCATAGCAGTAGCCATAAGACTTATATACCGCTTTACAACACCCTCTAAGTGCTTTACAGAGTCAGCCTCTTGCGCCCCCCCCCAAATCTGGGTCCTTATTTTACCAACCTCAGAAGGACAGAAGGCTGAGTCAACCTTGAGCCGATCAGGATTGAACTGCCAACAGTCAGCAGAAGTAGCCTGCAGGACTGCATTCTAACCACGGCGCCACCACAGCTCTCGTCCACAATCTCTTTTGCAAAGTGAAACGTTCTTCCCACAATTAAGCAGATCCCTGCAGTTGTTAAGTTAGTCACATTGTTGCTAAATGAATCCGGCTTCCCCATTGACTTTGCTTGTCAGAAAGGTCGCAAAAGAGGATCATGTGAACCCCGGGATACTGCAACCATCATAAATATGAGACAATTTATGGGGGGCATTTTTTGCCGAAAACTAGATGTAACCATGCCGTTGGGGGTCTTTGAATGCTCATTACGTGACCCGTTGTAAGTTGAGGACGGCCTGTATTCCACCTGGGAAGAAACTCGAGGGTTTTTCTGGAGTTCCTGGATGAACTGGGCTCCCTCGTGTGCCTTGCCAGATTTACATTTCCCGGATGGAGGCGATTGCCGCGGGCTCAGCTGAACAAGTCGCAGGAGGGAAATTCCCACAGCCGTTGGGGGTGGGTTCCCTGGCACGACCGGCTGTGTTGTGCCGAAATTTCTGGCTGAGATTTGCAAGCTCTGCGCCAAGAGTGAGGGGTGTGAGCAGATGACTCAGTCTGTTGTGCAAACACTCCGAGAAAGTGTCGATTTCACGTGTGACGTTGGCGAGCTGTTAACGTGGGCCTCTTGCATCTTTACGGTGGGGGAGAGTGAGCGAGCTGAAAGGAAGGGGGGGGGAGAAAAACCCTCTGAAACTAGCCCCCCCCCCAAACCCCGAACGGGCCAAGTTCTGAGTAAAAGGACGTAAATAGGGGGAATGTCAAAAAAAGTTGTAAACATTTGGGTGGCCGTGTCGGAAATTCAGTGCAGCAAGGTTTCCTGCCTGAGCAGCGGGCTGGACTAGAAGACCTCCAAGATTCCTTTCGACTCTTGTTTCCTAGCACTGATGATGTTACCTAGTTAGGTTAATGAAACATCTGCCAGAAAACAAGCAAGCTCAGAGGCCACCAAGGAGCCCTCAGCTCTTGTGATTCACTTAAGCTCTTGATTTAACGGACTTAATGGGGAAGGAACCCCTGTTAAATCAGACACTGTACACGGATTGTCTGTTGTATCCAAGTTCCTCTGAACTGAAGACTGTTAAATCAGGATGTGTTGTTTTTTTAAACAAGAATCTCTAAGGTTTTCTTTTAATACCACATTGTGAGTGTGGAGACTCTGCTTCGCCGCAATGGGCAGTCCGCGTGTGGGGCAGCCCTTGACCCTTTACTTGACCCCTTCCCTCCCCCTCCCCAGTTGCGGAAAAGAAATAACGGGTTGCCGGACAATGCTTTTCAAGCCAGACCAGGAAGGAGTCGGTGAGGTGTGCTTTGCCGGGCGCCATGTCTTTATGGGCTACCTGAACATGGAAGACAAAACGAAAGAAGCAATTGACGGCGAGGGCTGGCTCCATTCCGGGGATCTGGGCCGGCACGATGAGGACGGCTTCCTGTACATCACGGGGAGGATCAAAGGTAATCCGGTCCCCTGGGTCACGAGAGAAAGTCTCCAGGGAAGGTCACAAAGAGTGATCCCATGTCCTTGGGACGCTGCAACCATCATAAATACATACCGGTAGCCAAAGGTCTGTAGAGATTCTCAGTCCTCCAGGACCTGGTTGTCTCAAAGGTGCTTTTTTTTCAAGAGGCAACTGGATTTTTGTTTTTCCTTTTGAAGACGTTTCGCTTCCCATCCCAGAAGCTTCTTCAGCTCTGACAGGACAGTGGGGAATGGAAGGATTGATACTCCTTGCAGACAAAGCTGGTCATTTGCATCTTTTTAGAGAGTCGTGGA
>JAOYMU010000283.1:27108821-27119204 GCA_025802295.1 Psammodynastes pulverulentus
CATAGCAGAACCTCTAAGCATAATCTTTGAAAAATCTTTCAGGACCAGCTCCTTGCCCAGCCTATGGTCACTAGCCACAGTTATCCCCATCTTAAAAAAGGGAGACCGCTGCCTAGTTGAGAATTACAGACCAATCTCTTTATATTGGATCAACTGCAAATTCATGGAATCAATCATTAACCAACCCATTACCCTCCACTTAGAGTCAAACAATTTATTCTCTAACAAACAATTTGGTTTCAGGAAAAAGTTATCCTGCAATCTCTAACTCCTACACTGCAAAAACATATGGACTACACGCGGCTTCCTGTTTGTGTCTCATCACTGGCAGATCGGAGTTTGCGATCATGCATGGCTTCACTCTGGGCTCTGCTACTGGAATGTACCAATCAAGACTGAAGCCACCATGGAGATCTGATGTAGAGGAATCAGAATTAGAAACAAAACAGAACATCATACTAAGTGATGCCCAGTCCAGGGGTGGTATCCTCCTGGTTTGGCCCTAATCAGGCGAACCGGTAGCTCTGATGAGCAGTAGCTCTGACAAGCAATGTTTGGGTGGTGTTTGGGTGGTTTTTGGGCCCTCCCACCTGCCCATGCTCTTTGGTGAGCTTTATCCACTCAGTTAATCGGTGTGGCAGAACAGATTGCCATGCTAAAGCAGCTGAGAGGCTCTTTAGCTGGGGTTTGTCCAAGCTGCACTGTCGTGCGCGCTATCACCGAACCGGTAGCAGCACCGGTAGGAAACCACCACTGACTCATATCCTTTTGACCTTAGTATGAGATAACCAGACCAATCACTTTCTTCTGTTCAATGCAGGCCTTCTGTTATTAATAAAAACGAAAGGCTTCTTTGTTGCATGATTTTCCATGAGAGCTTCCAACTCACTCACCCCACCTACGCAAAGTATCTGAGGGAGGATTGTTTGTTTTAGTACAAATCCTGTTACATAAGAATGCAAGAGTCCGGATGAATGAGAGCAAAGATCTATCTTCTAGTCCAACTTTTTGATGCCTTGGGATGCCAATAAGCAGAATACAAGGACAAGAAAACTTTTCAGGTTTTTGACCCTGCATTTGAGCAAAGTATAGAGTTGAGAGAAACTTTTCACTTAATAATTTCCATGTTCCAAATTTTATTCTTCAATCCTCATCCTTTCCTTTTGTTGCTGTCAGTCTGTGTGTAAAGTTCATATATTCATCAGTATTATTCACTATGCATATAAACTAATTTGCTATCTCCAGAACGTGAAGCACAATTATTTATTTTTTCATATTTATTAACCTCTCCTTTCCCCCAGATTATTTTTTACATTTTCTTCTCCAACTTTTTGAAACAGTTCCAGTATTTAAGGCCTTTCAGTAACAATTAGATCTCTCTCCAGTCTCATAGAGAGATCAGCAATCACCAGTCTATTATGACAATATTCTATGATCACTCCGGGTGAAGACTTATGATTAGACTAATGATAGTAAGATTCTGAATGAGAATATTGACAAATAAGTTGCATTGGGATCTAAACTGACTTTACTACCATTTATTGTATTTCATGGCAAGCTTCTTTATTTAAAAGAAACACAAAATCAGGAAGAAGCTAGATGCAATAGAGACCAGATTTTTTCATAGAATAATGTTGTGTGTAGTTGACTTCATAGAACTGAGAAGAAAAATGTGTCTTCTGTTTTCCTTTCATCTTCAGTAGCCTTTCCTCATTGCCTAAAGAAAAAATTGGAAATCAGGGAACTTATTCTCTATTCTCACCTCCCATTCTTAACTGTTCCCTTTTATTTGTGCAGACAAAGGTAGAGAATAATTGCTTTGCACCTCCCTTGGCACATAAAAATCCAGTTTTCTGCTTAAAGAAGGGGACTCCAGGGGACAAAGGAGGTGACTGGGAGGCAAACGTATTCTTAAACTGGCTATGTCCCAAAGTCATCCTAAAGATGGGCATGTAATTTTAAAAACTGAAAATAAGTTTTATGCTGCTATAAAAGTAGCTTCCTTTGTGGATAAAAATGAGATTTGGATCTAAAGAGGTTTACAAAAGTTTAGTTGATTTTCAACAAAGATCTCTGTTTGGTATCCTTTGACAAAGTTGCTTGTAAAAATACATTGCAGGCTGAATATCTTTGTTATATGATTAAAACGTCACCAATTTAAAAATATTCTTCCTGTTTGTAATTCTTCCAATGAATCTACCTTCCCCATATCTCCTAATGGATATGAATTGAATGGTCTAATCTTAAAAATGCTTCCTTGAAAGTAAGTTCACTGGATACAGTCCTGGGAGGACTGTGGATATTATTTTCCTCCCTTTCAAATAGGCCTTTTTTTTCAGGCCTAGATAAGCAGGGCTTCTTGAAGTGTTTTCCCAGGTCAGACTTGGCTTTCCCTGTGTCGACTGGAAAAGTTATTTTCTTTATTTTATTTCTTGCCACCCTTTCTATGACAGATGCTATTCTTAGCTTGTTCTCTAACACAATGGTTAGTGATGTTTACTTGCAATCACTTGGCTCCCTGAGGGTATCACAAGCTTGGATGATAAGAGAACAGATGTGCCCAAATGGGAAAAGAAAGCATGGGGGAATCTGAGTAGGCTATTTGGATAGACTAATGTCAGGGTAAAAGGGTGTGGTTATATTCCTTCAATAGACTGAAAAAATGGATTTTTTTAAAGTGACAATGAGAGATCACTTCAGATTCCCTGCAAAAAACAAACATTTCAAGAACCATATGCCATAATTTCTTACTTGTAAATTCATGTGACTCGATGCTCTCATGAGACTCTGTAAGAAAATAAAGAGAAAGTGGCTTATTCCATCACAACACTATAAGAATGCAAACATTTAAACCAGGCTAGTGAACCAGATCAAAAATCTTTTTAGTCTCTCAAATCTGTTTCTAAAGATGTCTAATTAAGACACCCTCTCAAGGTAGTCGATACAGAAGTTCTATTCCCAGCTTTGGGCAATTCATAGATTAGGCTACTTGTACAAGCAACTATTATTTTTTTAAATCTATTTATATTAGTGGACGTTGTAATGATATAAATACAGGTACAATTAATTTATCAATCAAGTGGATGGATAGAGTTCTATAGTATGTAATTGTTACATGATATTGGAGTCATAAGAACATCTGAATTTGGCTCATAATTAAGGCGTATTAGCATAACATATAATCTACTAAAAAGCAAAGTCAATGCTTTAATTTACCTACAAGGCCTAAAAGGCTAGCTCTTATTTTCCTAAATATATACAATTACATTAAAAGATTACAGTATCTTTATTCAGACAGTTCAAATGGAAAAATGTTTTATGAGTTACATTATTTTTATAAAATGCACCATCATTCCAAGAATAAATATACCCTGATAAACAAACCAAGTGCTATTATTTCCACATTAGGCAATTTTATAAAATCTTGTCCAGCATTAATCTTGATGTCCAACATCAAGACGTTGTAGGCATGAAAGACACCAAAAAAGGTAATGTAGCCCATACTGAAATCAATCATATCTTATTATTACTCACAGCTTGACCATTTTACAGAATTTTATGTATCGTGTTTCATATCAGGTTAGATCATGTTATTCTTGTGGCACAAGAATAATGGGCGAAGGGAGACATTGCTACATTAGCAACCCAAGGTCAACAGAGCAAAAAATATTTTAGCAAGATAAATATAAACCATTTGAAAGAACTTGTTTTTTAGACACTTCAGATAAATGGAGCCAATAACCAAAAGATTACATTATCTAATAAAAACTTATTTATTTATCTATCTAAATATCTAAAATTATCTAAATATATACCTATTTAATTGATATCTCTTTATTAGATATTCTGGCCATCTCTAGAACTTCAGAAGGAAACATTTGGAATATCTCTGCAGGATAGGTTTTTCTTTGAACACTGGATTACCCAAATATGTTTATCAATCTTTCCAAATTAAAATCTAAGAGTCTCTTTTATCACAGCTAAAATTTAACTAAACAAAAAAAAACTTTATTATCTGCAAATTGCATTCTGCAATTTACAAGCATACAGTTTATTTATAAATTGTACTGCTTCTTAGTAAAACAACTTGGCTGAAAAGACACATAAGTTACTAGAGAGTAAGAACAGAATGGGCTGGTTGTATTAGATGGACAGACAACAACTGAGCACTAGAAGTAGCACTAGAAGTATCTAGCTAGCCTGAAGTACTGGAAAAAGAGTGCTAAGGAAGAAAGATACAATAAAGAGATAAGTAGCAGTGAAGGGAAAATAAAATTAGATGAGAATGTGTGTAGTATCAACTTTCTGTGATAGACTATTGCTACCCCAACCCCCAAAAATAAGTATTAGGAGACTGAAGACTCACTTACCATAGCAGAAAGCTGTCACCATGAGAACAGCCAGGAGTGCAAGAATAATGAGGGTCCGCATTTTTTACGTCTATCTCTTGCTTTCTGCTCTTGCCTTACTCTTTGTTTGTAGGGAATCTGGCACCAAACTCCAAGCAAGCTGCAAAATTTAGCAATTAAATATGTATGCTTAAAAACAGCAGTAGGAAAACAAGGGTCAGCTGAATGATGTGCCTGACACTTGGCCTCTCAAAGGCTGTTATAAAATATCTTCCTAGACCTAGAGGGTTTAATCAGCCTTTGGTGGGAGTGGGCTTCTTTTCTTTCCCTCCCTTTCTGTAGAGGAAGAGCTTCACATTTGAAATGAAGGTGAGATATTAACTCTGCATGTTCAAAAATACTGGATATGTATAAGGTAGAATTCCAGAGTTTAACCCAGGTCCATGGGGACAGGATTAGTTTTCTCCAAAAGAGAATGCTTCACTTTCTGAGTCAGAAGGGCACAATTAAAGCCTCCAAGGCCTTGTCTCTTCTGTGAAAACCTAGAAAGCAGACCACAGAAGAAATCCCTCTCCCCAAGATTGCTACCACATTATGTATAACATCACAGAAGCTGAATATTACTAAATGCATGACTGAAGAATAACGATATAACTTAATACATTTCAGTGTAAATGTAGAAGAAATCAAATCAAGTTTATATTTTTGTCCAAGTTTATATTTTTGCCCTGGTCCAACTTATGATTTTTTGGAATGCTTCCTTCAACAAGTCACTAAAATGCCAGACAAAGGCTTACATCAAGAAACTATTGTGGACTGCTGATTTTCCTGTCCTTGCCACTTTCCATTGATAACTGTTTTCCTTAGTTGACCCCCTCCAGAAATGTTGGACTGCAATTCCCCCAATCCCAAGGAACATACTTCAATGTATTTCTTCTCTCAAAATTAACAGGGCTTACCATATCATCTTGGAAAATTCAGGGTTACTTTCAACTGTTGACTTCTCTTCATACTTTTCTAAACCTTATTTAAAGTCAATCAAGCAGGGTTTGGGATATGCCCAAGATATGCCCAAGAAGGCAAATGAAGCACTTGTTAATATTGTAAGGCTTTTGCAACAAGGGATTTGGCACAATAAAAACATGGATGAACACCAACAACTGATTAAGAGTAGGCTCAGTTGACTTACTGAGGCAGATTGGAAGCTACATCCAGTACTGCCCCACCCCTTTTATTTTTATATAATAATTCAATTTCTCATTGTCCCCAAAGTGAATCTTAAAATTCCAATGTCTTCCACTTTATATTGTTATCTAATTACCAATTTGATAAATTTATGTCTTATCCACAAAACTACTGGCAGTGTGGAGACCAAAAGAAAAGTCTCGCCCCCAGGAAGATTAGTTCCTAAGAAAAAATCTTCATGATTTTATAGACAGTGACACACTATAGCAGAACTATCACAAGGACAGTTTCCACATAAAGTGAATATGGCATCATCATGTCTCCATCATATTAATAATGAATTTTCAACCAGGTTTCAGTCACTTAAACTTCTACCCATTTCTATTTCTGATTTCTTTTGTGAGGAATTTCACATCATCTTGGTTCTTGCAACCCTCTTCCAACAAACATCATCTGCTGTAACTTTTTGCTAAGCCACTGTTATTTCACAGCTCTTTAAAAATGCAATAAAAGCGACTTGGCATACATCCCCATAATCATTATTGTGTGTAGTAGTGCGGTATACAATATAAAATAAATTCATGAATGTAGCTGGACTAGGCATTCCCTGCCCAGAGTTTGTCAGGAGTAGGGCAGCCTAGAAGAGCTGTAAAATAAAAGAGCAAGGACATCAAACAACAGGCCAATTTTGTCTTGATTAGCTAGAAAGTATTATCAGAGTTGTCAAAGTCAGTGGCAATGAAGGCTTCCAAACTGTGTGCATAAAAACAAATGTGTGCATATGTCCAGAATACTGTATAACGTATCTTATATGCGATATGTTTTTCCACAAATGACATTCCTTCAAGGCCATTTTTCCCCCTTGAGATGATTAGGGATGTATATGAAGAAAGGTGCATAGAATTCCAGTATATGGGATTCTGGTTACATAACATCCAACATTCCTAGTAAATAAGAATGAAAGAATATTGCTTATTTTTCCCCCATAATCCCCAAACTATTAAAAATTTCAAACCGCTTATAAAATCACATTGAGACCAGAAATTTCATACTTCCTCACTGAGCAATTCAGACAGCTAGACAGAGCAATCATGGTGGCCATTAGCCCATGATACCCTACAATCCTCCAAGCTTCTGCAGCGGTTTCCCTTCCACTCGTTCTAGCCCTGTGTCTCTGAGATTAAAGCAGCAAAAATGTCCTTTACAAAAACAACTTGCCTTGGTAATGACTTGTTTATATTTCACTTTGCCTATATGCATTTTATGAGCTGACTGTGTGTCATAGCTAACCTGGCATCTATGTGGATGTCTCCTGGCCTCCTGCTGAGAAAAACAAGTGTAATGGGGGGGGGGGGGGCGACAACAGAGGCAAACAGAGCTATTGGAAGAGTTCTGCATTGGAGAGGACAAGGAGGCTCAGAGAAGTTTCAGAAGCCTCAGGATGGTGGAGGATTCTCTGCAAACAGGAGAGTTATTCAAATCTTTGCTTCCAGAGGAAGCTATCAGGTCATGCTTGGAGAGAAAATAGTGGCTCACCACAACACCATCTGTGGTTTATCTGATCATTTCTTCCTCTCAGATTATCCATCCATCATTCCACCCATTCATTATCATGCTTATTGTGAAATGTATAGAAATATGGATGGACTTTTAAACACCATATTTTTATTTTAAGCATCTTTCTCACATCATGCCTCATACTTTCCAAAGCAAATAATGTAAAATTTAGGAAAGATCCACATGAGCTTGTATCATCATTTTCATTCACTTCATTAAGCAATGCTTTGGGGTTGTATTGGTTCTGGTTTATAATTATTATTTACAACATTCTTTGCCAAAATGATGCTATTTTCAAGTTTGACTCATAATTAATAGAAGTATATCATAATAGTGTTCATTAGGGCTAATTTTAAGCAGCTTACTATATTGCTAAAATCAGAGGTTAAAGATGATTTGGGAAATATGGAATATCCAGCAACATTTTAATGCAAATTAAACTGTATGTTCTTTTTAAAAAGTGAAGAACATTTTATGTGCTAATATTAAACCATTTTAATTTTAAGCAAGTTATATAACTTACCTTCCTTGCTGCTGAATTACACTTCTCGTCCAACCTACTCAGCATGCTTCAAATATTAAAGTATCCTGGGAATTGTAGTTTAGCTACAATATTAGAGACACATGTTCCTTATCCCAATTCTAAGCAATATATCATTCAATTCTGAGGCTCAAATAAAACCCAGGAAATTTTATTTGAAAATGAAAAGTTGTGCTATCACAGATATCATGTACTACTGTGCACATTTAAAACATTCAGATCCACTCTCATTTCATATCACTTTCTCTCCTATTACAATTGTAAACCAATATTTCTAGTGTTAATTCCAGCATTTACTTTCACTAACAATCCTGCATTTTAATAGAGCAAATGGGAGTCCTTTGTAAATTTATCCTGTTGAAAATATTCATGATCACAATGTTGTAATGCATACACCTTCTTCTTTCTTTCTTTTTTGCTACTGGTGCACAGAGGTTAGTTAGGCTCTGCATACTCACTGTAATATAACGATCTGTGCTGTCTTCTGTTATATAGGGCTTTTTCTGATGTGGCAGGTTTTCTTCTCCCAATGTTCCTAGACTCTACACTGGTAAAGTGGAGACCTTTTTATTTATGATAAGTGACCCCTCCCTCCCATTCTCCATGCAGCCTCCTCCTTCAGACTGCCACCCTCTTTCTGAATATTTCCATCCCTCACTCAGGAAATCAGAAACCTCAGGAAATGAAACCAGGAGAGTGAGTGGGTGGGACAACAGATCCTAATAACTCATGGGAGTGAAAGCCACATCTGGGGGCAGTATAATTGCATCTAAACTACACAGGGACCTTGAATAGAGGTCTTGAAAGCAAATCACACTTTTATACAGGGACTGTCTGATGGCTGTGGACTCCTTCTATCCTTCAGTAATCAGGTTCTGAAGCACAGTAGTCCTTTAAACATTTAGAGCTTAACTTGAGTCCTTGAGGGGGAGGAAAAAATAGGAGTGGAAAAAAAGTCTGAGTTTCTGCTTTTCCCAACCTGATTTCTCCATCTAAAAAGGGATGTTCAGGATGGAATTAGAAAATATGGAATCATGTATTTGAACTGAGTGGGAGTTTGGCATCTGTAGGAAGCAACTTCTAAATTAGTTGCAGATGAATTAATGTTTAAAGAAACCCATTACGCATGTAATGACAGAATGAACAATCCCTGCCATTTGGAGAAGCATAATAAATGGAACAATTGGACTCCTCATCCAAATATCATTTAAAACGAAAAAAAAACCTCTCTCCCTGCTCAGAGTTAAATGTCTGAGCTTGTGGAAAGAAACCACCTGGCTAGATATTTATAAGTACACCTGGAGGCTATTTTCAATCAAATAGCATTTTTATATTAGTAATAAACACCCTTTCAATAACAAATATTGAATCAATCAAATCTTTGGCATGTCTACTTTCCTTTCATAAGAAGAACATCCAGACCATGGTTTGCCTTACTTCTCAGTGGATACCAATTTTGGACCCATTAGATGTTTCCCAGAGGCTGGTATCCATTGCAATCATGGCAAAGTGTACTGCTTGCCTGCCATTTTCTTACAGTTATGACAAACAGTGCAAGGTAAATATTTGAGCAACATGTAGAGGGATTGATGTGGTGCTCATATTTTTTTTTAGAAGAGCCCAATTGTTCCATGCAGGTTGCTTCCAGACATAAGAGGAAACTCAAGGAAAGTATATCTTAAGGCCCTTCCGTTGGTCTCGCTTGATAAGAAGTTTCAGAGCTTACAGTTTGCATAGGCTACCTGGTGTCCTTCAGATTAAAATATAAAGTAAATTTGTATCCTGATTTGTTCACAATCAATGTTTAAAAATTATTGATTTCTTTTTAAAAAATAATTATTAAGTTCAGCAAAAAATAAAATACGAAAAAAGTGGTTAGGGAAAGGGGAGGTTAAAGAAAAGGCAAAGTCAAGAGTGCAAGGGGAAATAAAAAGGAAAGGGGGGGAAATTCCAACTTCCTTTAGTGGAGATGCAAATGTAAAATAGGTTAGCTTCTTACTCTAAAATCACCAATAACACACAGTGTTTCTATAATCATAAACAGTTGTAATCATCAAATTCCAAAATTAAATTTTCATTTTCTTTCTTTTCCAGAAAGAAATCCAAAAGCGATTTCTAAATAGAAACAAAGTTAGCCAAAGTCTTTTCTTTAATTAGAATAGTCAATCTCTGATTAATCCCAGCTATCTCAGCCAATTCTATTAGCTCCATCATCCATTCTTCCATTGTAGGAATTTGTAAGTTCTTTTATCTCTGTGCATACAAGAGTCTTGCTGCCATCCTCATGTATAGAAACCAAGTCCCATATTTCCTTCAATCTGTTTATCCATCAAGCCTGGAGGAAAAAATATTTGGGTTCAATTGAATATTTATTTTAAGAATTCTCTGGATTAAAATACATATCTGATGCCAGTATTTTTTAGTTTTGTACATGTCCAGAGTATAGAAAAACTCAATGAATAATTCAAGATAGGAAGATGTGGAAAGACCTGGCCCACAGAATCATCAAGAATCGGACGTGACTGAATGGATAACATCATCATCACATGTCCACCAAAATGATAAAAATTACCTTCCCACTGATTGCATTTCAAAATCTGTTTGGCACCCCCCTATGGTGCTTCTTTATGGGCTTGGCCAGGGATAAGACCACATTACAGTGGGCGAACTTGGAGATAAGAATACGCAAACACCAAAGTATTCTTATGGAGGTGAACCCCTCGCGGTGAGAAGGCTCGTGGGGTGAGAACG
>JAOYMU010000283.1:27173778-27184572 GCA_025802295.1 Psammodynastes pulverulentus
GCCCGCTGGGTCTAACGCTGATGCGCCATTCCTGAAACGTCTAGTGCGCATGCGCAGTTACAAGTCGGATTTCTAAGGGAGCCGCGGAAAAACATCCGAAGTGTTATGGGAGCCGCAAGCCGAAAAAGATTGGGAACCTCTGTGCTATTATATAAACCGGAAAAAAATTAAACCATATACAGTATATCAGAATTATCGATCTAATTCTAAAACTGGTTAGATCATTTTAGATGTGAAATTTAATAGAAAATGGCATAGTGGAAAGAGGAAATTAAAGAGGGTACCACTTTGTACAAGAGATGAATGGGTACATTGGGATTTTTAAACAAAAATATAAAATAGGAATGAAATGCTGATTGAAAACTTTGTTAACAGCAGATAAAATTTTGTAATGCAAACCAAAAAAATATCATATTAATAGCGGTTTGTCTTTTCTAGCAATCCTTGCATCTCCCAGAGATGTGCAGGATATGGTGGATTTAGGCCTGCTTCAAAAACTTCCATACGCTTAACTGTCAAAATGTAAAGAGCACGAGTCTTATTAAAGGCACACAAGGCAATTTGAAGGTCCTCAGGATCTAGCTGGATCCAAAAATGACCGATCGTTTTGAAAATAATGCAAGTAAAAAATCCAGGTGCAACCTGTATCACCCACCCCTCTCTTGACCAACCACTCCCAAGAATTAGGCTTTCCTTGACCCACAAAGAACTGGCAGGCAATCACAAGTGATTGTCATTATAGCGTTTCTGTCTATATTGAAACAATAGGCTGAAATTAACAAAGTATCCCATTAAGAAATTGGCAAACTTCCACTAACTTAAACATAACTAAAAAGAGTCTCCTCAAAACATGGAAATCTTTTAACCACACAAAGACAATACCCAATTTTGTATTGGAATCCAAAATTCCAATACAAAAAAGGATCAATATATCTTGCAGGACAGGGGTGGTTTCCTCTCCGGGTTGCTACCGGTTCGGTACTTTTGCTTGTGTGTGTGTGTGTGCGTGCGTGCTCCCCCACCCTTCTGCACATGCGCGTGCCAGTTTTTAGCCGCAGATGCTCCAAAGGCGCAGTTCTCCAGCGGGGCCTCCTGTGCCTTTTCCCCACCCATTTCTGAAACAGGAGGAGACATTGCCTCTGGGACCCTCCCTGCCCGCAGACAGATCGCCTTCCCAGGTCTGCGGTGGCCAAGCCGGGCATGAGGTGCCGGGCGGCTGCGCCTTTATACCACCCACAGTCGCCGCCCCGGCGCTCACTGCCCTTGGTGACGACCAGCCTGCGGTGGTGCAACGGGGGTGGCTGGAGCAGTTCCTGCGCTGAGAGAGCCGCACTCCCACTGGGACCACAAGACCACACCGGCCCAGTCCCTAAAGCTCTCCAAGCCAAAAGCCGAGCCTGCCTCATCGCCGCCGTCGCCCCGGTTTCACTAGAGGTGGCGGGGCGCAGCTGTCCCCCCCGCTCCTGCGCTATGGCACGGAGTGTCGAGCCATGCCAGAGTGCCCCCACCGTCCCTCCCTCCCTCCGCTGGTCCAAGCAGAGCTGGCCAGGCAGCGGCCACTGCGCCCTGAGCCAAGCTGCCCATGAGGCCCTCACCTGTCAGCAGCTCCAGCTTCTGTCCCCAGCTCTTCATGGCAGCGGGCGGCAGAGGCTCTGCGAAGCTGGCCGAGAGGCGTACGAGCAGTGGGAAGGGGCATGCAGGCGCCAATCATCTTGGAAAGACATTCTTTATCAAATTTGACATAACTGCATTAGGCAACTCCATGGATCATATAACAATGGAGAAGAATTCCTGCACAAATTCTGCCCTTAACCATTTATTCAGCCCCTAGCCATGTTGATGAGACCTTGTTTTCCCAAAAATAAAACCTATCCCCAAAATAAGACCTAGCATGTTTTTACATGTGCGCTTAATATAAGTTCTACTTAAGAGCCTGCGCAGCCAACCACCACCCATTCTATCTGGATACTTGCAGTGCTGCGGTCATGAGGCGAGACAGGAGTGTGGAGCTGCCCCACACCAGCTTACGTCAGGGTCCTGTACATGGTTATCTCAGGGCCACTACAGCCAGGCCATTCATGCCCTGACACCTGCCTCATGGCAGCAGCAGCAGCAGCAGCACCCATGTGCAGCAGGAGCTCATGTGGCCACTGGCCCACTTTTTCTGCTTGCTCGTGGTAGGACAGAAAGCTGTGCAATGCACCAGTGCTACTGCTGCAAGGTGGGGGAGTAGAGCTGCCCCACGCACCCCACACTGACTTAGGTCAGGGCCCCCACAGCCAGGCCATCCACACCCCAACACCAGCAGCCATTTGCCACCTGTCCACTTTTTCTGCTTGCTCATGACTGTAACAGAGCAGGAGGCCCAGTAGTGTGTTGGTGCCACGACCACAAGGCAAGGCAGGTGTTGGGGTGTGGATGGCCTGGATGGGGGGGGGGCTGAGATAAGCCTGGGTGGGGTACATGGAGCAGTTCCCCCGACCTCATTGGCTCCACCACCACCACCACCACCTCACTGGCATGCCACACAGCCTCCTGTTCCATTGCTGCTGTGAGCAAGCAGAAGCGGTCTGGCGGCCACATGGGGTCCTGCTGGACAGGCCTGCCAGGAGCCACCACTGTGAGGCAAAGCAGGTGTTGGGGAATTGGTGGCCTTGCTGATGCAGGGCACATTGAGTAGCTCTCCCTGCCTCACTGGCTCCACCCCCGCCTCATTGGCGCATCACGTGGCCTCTGCCCTACCGCAAGCAAGCAGAAGAAGTGGATGGGAAAAAATACATGGAGAAAAGGTTAAGACATCCCATGAAAATAAGCTGTAGTGCTTATTTTGGGGCCCAAAAGAAAATAAGCATCTGGTCTTATTTGGGGGGAAACATGGGATTTGGACAAACATATATACAGGTAGTCCTCTACTTACAACCATAGCTTTACCTGAAATTACAGTCTTAAGTCATAGTAAGATTAAGTAAGATCACCACATCCAATTTTTCAATTTTTTCCAGCAGTTAAATGATTTTCTTTTTTTCACTCAATGGTTGTTTTTTGCTGGAAGCCCCAAAGTAAATATTAGGAACCAGCCCCCCCCCCCAAAAAAAATTAAATTGTGGTCACATGGCATGGGATGCTGCAAACTGCCTTAAAGCTGAGCACTCAAAATGTGGCCATGCGACTATGGGACAGATATGGCCATCATAGCTTGAAAATTAGATCCTAATAAATTTTTGAGGGAGTCTGTCATAACTTTGATGGTTGCTAAGCAACAAGTCAAAGATCACCTTTTATTCAGGCCTATTTTGGAGAAGTGGGAAGGTAAAGAATGTGTCTATCCCTTCCAGAGGCAGACTTATTCACAGTCACATGCCCCTATGAAGAAGGAGGTTGAGAATAATTCCCCCTCCCCCTATGGCATGGGTGAAGATAGCAAGTTTTGCTAAAGCAGGACTTTTTATGGCCTTCCGCAACAGATTTTTTTTAACATAATTGCTGAAGATCAGTCAGTTTCTCACCATTCTGAGATTATAAATACATGAAAATAGTCAAGATGAAAAATTGGCATTAATTTATGGAGTTAGCCAAAAATGGAGTGGAAAGTGAAACTGACGTAATTAACATGTCCTTAAAGGGTCCTTGAAATCAAGAAATATTCAGGCTGGATTAGCCAAACCAGCTGCCCAGAATCAGGGCTTTGTTGAAGCTTGTTGATTCATATCTATAGGTCCAGGTTCCCAGGTATCTTGCCATGACGTAGGAAGAAAACTTCCTTCACAAGAAAACTTTCCCAAATTGCTACATTTCTTTGGAAAAACTTAAATGTTTATTTTCTTGTAAGTTTGCAATACCAAAGATGTAAGCCAAAAAGCTGCAGTAAATTTCTTTGGAAGAGCTTTGTGTTTGTTTTGCTGCCAATTTACCAGAACAAAGATGTAAACAAAAGCAGAGGTTTCTTTCATCAAAAAGCTGCCCTTGCGAAAAGATTTAGCCTAGGAATACGTGGAGCAAGAGAAGGGGGTAAAATGCAAAAGAGGGATTGGAACACGTATACTTTTCTAACCTGTTTTCTTTAAAAATGCAACAGTTTGAGTAATACTGGAAAAAATGCAAGGCAAATTGCTTCATATTTCAGTGTTAAGTAACTGGAAACTGTGCTCACCAGTTAATAACGTATCAATCAACTATATATATTGTTGGAACTTGGAAGAAAAATCCAGTCCAATTCTAAGCTGGGAGAAAGGCACCGGAAATAAAATGGGGGCCGCATCAAGAGGCTGTGAGTTCCATCCTAGGTAGAGGTTAACATTTGGAATAGATTCTCCTGCTCGAGCAGGGGGTTGGACTAGATGACCTCCAAGGTCCCTTCCAACTCTGTGACTCTGTGTAAGGTCTCTGTTATTTGGATGCCAGAAACCTCAGTGACAAAAGCATGTTTCTGGGCTGGCTGGCTGACCCCTTGGCTTAGGAACGGATGGATTTTTTTAGGGTTCTGAGATGTTCCAGGGGGTTGCGCAATGTAGTGAGTTTTGCTATTTCAGTGGTGGTGGATTAATTCTATTATGTCCTAAAGGTCATGTCCTGTCCTTCTTAAACCCATCAGCTGGAGCTGAAGATGTTTTATTTATGAATAGATTTGTCCGGTCTTTCTTAATGAGCACAAAATATCCATCTCTAAAGACTTGAAGCTTCTGCTGGAGGCTACTAAGAAACACTGGGGCTGCTTTCCGCCTTTAAGAACATATTTTTTTCTATTTTTCCTTTGGAGAAATATTCTATTCTTATTTTAATATTAAGAGTAAAGAATACTTTAATCGGGGGGGGGGGGCTTCCTACAATTTCCTCTTTGTGCCAAATTAATATGTGTGACGTACACATTTTATTGGCACAAGATTATGAATTGATCTGATCAAGGAGACTTTATGGGTGCCTCTATAAGGGGGTTAATGCAAAAGGGAAGGCATTGATAGAGGCAGCGGAAAAGGATCCCTGCAGTGGCTCCCAAAAGGAGAGCTTTCAAGCCATGAAGGTCTAGCAGCCAGAGCAAAAGTTCTGTTAAGTAGAGAAGAAATTTGTAGTATCCAATTTTTGGTGCCAAGTCCTTTAGATGTTTGATGTCTATTTCTATGACCTTTCAGTAAGGTTTGAAGCAAGCACGTGTCCCAAAATTCTTCACAGCCATGATTGCTCCTTAATGGCCTTAATGTTCCTTAATGGCTTAATTCCTGAACCTAGCTCTTAGTTTAGTGCAGCGGTCACCAACTGGTGGGCCGCGGACCACTGGTGGACCACGAGAAAATTTGGGTGGGCCTCACAAGAACACAAGGTTTCTCCACCCACATGGCCCACCCACCCACTGGCTCCACCATTCGGCCGAAGCAAGCCTTACCTTCAGCAGAAGAGCCATGCAGCTGGAACTGGAAGATAAGACCAACAGCGGCGGAAGGAAATCTGCCCTGGGGTGGCTTCCTGAGATTGGTGGGAAAGTCGGTCCCATATTCACAGGTCTAGCCCTTTGTTTATCCTGGAGCAGCTCCTTCACCTGGATGCACCAGCCTACCAGGGAGGAGCTGCCCCGGGATGACCAAAGATCCAGTCCTGTGACTACTGCAATGGGCCTTGGTAAAACGCGTCCGTAGTGCAGGGCAGAGAGAAGCAACATGGAAAAGTTGGGCTGGGCTCTCGTGAGACAAGAGCTAATAGCGACCAAGGGGATCTGCAAAAGTAGTGCTAGCTCAGCACCCATCAGTTTACTGTTGCAGATCACCTTGGCCGCCATTAGCTTTCATTTGGGTTTTTACTGTTATTGTCATAATTTTTATTGTATTATATTGTTATGTTGTTGGCCTGTGCCCCGCCCCGAGTCCCTTTGGGGAGAGGGAGCGGGATATAAATGTAAATAAATCTGAAAAAAAAATCTGAAATCTGACAAACAGGGTTTCACATCTAGACATCTGTGGAAAACTACTTCTGAAAGCCACAAGAAATTTCCAGACAGCAGTATCCATTCTCCTATCCCTACCTGGGAGATGTAGTTCATGCCACACCCCAGGCCCAATTGATAACATTTCTAAGAACCCAGTTCTCACCCACTAAGTCTCAGAAATACACAGCAGGGTTGGCTCTCAGAAGAACTTTCATTTCTGGCAGGCCTGGCATTAAGCTGCTATAGCTTAAGCCAAGGACTATTGAGCACATAATATCCAGGCATGGGAGCTAAGCCAAGGAGGCTAAAAAGCAACATCAGTACTAGCCACTAAGTGAACTTTCCCAGAGAGTGGCCCACCATGCTTCCTACTTTATCTCCCTCTACCCTTCCCTACTGAGATGTTGCTGTCTGTCCCCGCACTCCAATCAGGTCAGCATAATCCAAACCTTGTCTCTTTTCCCCAGTATATGACCCTATCCCATCCAACAACTACGTGTCATCAATTAACTCCAACTAACCCCTTTCTAGCTGGTCAACTACCACAGACACAACACCCATTATAGAATTCTAAAGTTAGAAAGAGCCACAAAAATGCAGCGGCATCTGCTAGAAGTTTATATAATTACACTAGACAAACAGAAGGTTTACTTTTGTCTCATAATTATTAGACCAACATAATTAAACTGGTTGATAATGGATTCAAGTCACTGCCACAAGAATTGTTCACTCTTGATGATTTAAGGCATTGGATAATAAATTTTCTGAAATTCACAAGTTCAGTTTTGGACTATTTTTAGACAGTAGTTTAAGGGGAAGAATGATGCAGGCCAGGAGGCTACCCACTCCTACTCCTACCTTAAATTCCCTCCCTCACATTCCATAACTGAATCAACAGTTGACCTTAAGTAGTCTTCCCAAAGGTTGAGGACTGAGTTGCACTATCTAATACCTCAGAGGTTATCTATCCCAATCCTACTTAACTCAACATTCACAAAATCAACTTCAAAATGAAGCAAGGCCGAGGAATTCCATTCAACCTGCTATATAATGTTTCCTACCAGTGAGGTCCATGGTGATTGGTCCTGGAGCAGTATCACATACAAGAGTAAGCCGAGTGACAGTCACATTCGGAAGCGTTGGATCTGTGATGTCAGGAAAAGGATAAAAGGTTTATTAACCAAACATTGAGAAACCTGGGGTGCTTCCTTGTTTTTTTAATGCAAAATTTATCTTCCTACAGCCTTCATGTGCACAGAAAATTAGCATGTCACTTAACAGTTAATATAAATCTTTTTTCTGACACATTATTAGTTTCGGTCATGCAGGGAAATTCAATCAGATCTCACTGTTCCCACTCACACCCTCCATAGTGAGTTTGGCTAACAATTAAAATAGAATAAAAGCGGAATAAAAGCATAACCAATAATTAAAAACATAAATAATATGACACAGCGTAAAATAGCTGCCAAGAATAATCAAATACCTTCCAAGAATAAATGCAAACAAATATGTAGCAGTCAACATAACCAAAAAGTTATATGAGTTGCAGGAATTATCTTTGCTGAAATGTAGACCAGAGGCAGTAAATTAATAATGTTTCAGGTTTGTTGCTAACCTCAAGTATTAATAATATAAATATATATCAACTAATTTCTTCATATGCTAAGAAATACACCAATAAGTGTCGACCTAGTACTGTTGTCAATTGACTGGAATCTTTACTCCAGAACTTGGCTAGAAGATTCTCTCAGCATTGTTGATTTGATCCTTTTAAACTATGTTCTTGCTCCTATGCTGAATAGCAAAATCCTCCACCCAACCAAGAGGATAGAAGTAAACTTGCATACTGAAAATAGAATCCATGTCACCTCAAAAGCAACACTGAAAGTTGATCTTCAGTTATGGTAAAATATACTCAGATCAACATAATACAGCCACCTGGAGTCACTTTATCAGTGAGATGGCAGCACAGAAATTAAATAAATAATCACTTCTCTTTCATTTTTAGGATCAAATTTAATGTTCTCCATCACTGACAATATTAATTTTATCACACAGCAAATACAAATACTCCCTTCTTTTTCTACCCCTAAGTATGGTTCTTCTTTTCCAGCTGTACCTGCAACCACCGGTGCATCCCCCAGCAAAGACTTCTTGTACTTTGCAAGGCTTTCATCGTCTTTGTCCAGCTCCTGTAATTCCTGAAGTGTCTTTTGAGGTGGAGGCTTGTAGTTTAGTTTATCATCTACCTCATCGTCATCTTCTTCCACGTGTACCTCAGGGTCTTTCTCAGTCATGACTGTTGGCTACAGAAGAAAGATTTGCCAGTTAAGGGCACTAAGTAAGATACTGATTACAAGGGGTGTAAACCCTTGGCTGGCTTTCTGCTACAAAGATAACAATTGTGGGAGTGAAGATCACAGGCACAGCCATTTAAATACTTTTATAAGCAAATTAAATCAAAGACATTTAACCTGGCAATAGATATTTTGTCAAATTCAAATATCCAGTAACTGGACTGCTTTTTTCTCTAAGGAGAGATGTTATTTCTAGATGGAAGAATATAATAATCGCTCATAACTATTAGACCAAGAAGGGCCACCTTTGCTGAATATTCTTACTTGTAATTTGCTCATCCCAGATTCATGACATTGGTCGTATAAAGAACACAAACTGATCCCCAGAATTTGTCAATCATTTCACCTCTCAAATACTTTAATGGTGGAGGACATAGCACAAAAAGCAGCACCTGGTCTGGTCATTGAAACAGCCACTGATATTTCTGTCTCCCCAAAATAGATGTAATCAATAACTACAGCAAGATAGTTTTTAAACTATATTCTCTCTCCTTCTGTTTATACACACGCATACATGCACATATATGTAAAATGCTGTACATGCTGAGTTCTCTTAGCCAATATGAGCTATAAAATATAACCATTTTAAGAGATATGGACTCTAATTCCCAGAATTCCCTAGCCAGCATTTTCTAGGTTGAGAAATGCTATACTAGATTCATGCATCAAAGTCAGCTCATGAGGGAAGACTCCCGCTAACCTCTGGTCACCCATCACCACCTCTTTCTCTTCACCATCCACACCTACAACAGAAACAGCAGCAGAAACTCAACTGTTGATAATATTTCTTGACATCTATATTTCTCCTACAATAACAAAAAAATTCCCTGCTCTCTGTGAAAGTACAGATTCTGGAATTTGAGCTATTCGCCCTCATCTTACACAGAAAACACGAAGGCATACTAAGGCATCTTTCCCAATCTGGTATCTTCAGATGTGCAAAATTTCAATTCCTGGAATTTTCTACTGGCTGAGAATTCTGGAGAAGGATGCTAATGTAAATTTGTACTCATACTTCCCACAATATACTCACCTTCTATGACATAAATCTAAACACAGTCATACACGAGCATTTACCCTGCGTGTTAACAACTGAGAGCTCTAATTAAAGAGCCAAACATTTACAGACTAAGAACTGCAACTAGATTAAGTTACATTTTTGAAATATATGCTGGTATGCTGAGATTGAAGCTCTTGAGCAGAAAATTAAGTACATAACCTTATTATTTGTATCGGTAACAAAATACTTCACACTGCTTCCACAATGGCCAGCAAATCTTCCAACTAAAGAATCTCTTTGTGTCACATTGACAAAGACAAACAGACCTTCAGCCACATTACTGAACAATAGTTATTTCAAACCTTCATTGACACAACAGCAATAGAAATAAATCGAATAGTTCATGCAATACCATACAGAGATTTACATCAAAAGCAGACAACAAAGGAAAATACCTGAATGGAGCTTATTAACAATTTTTTTTAAGCTGATCAGTCCAACTGCAAATACCATGTAATTTTCCAACTGCACAACATTTAAAATAGCTGGTCGTCTGCGTGGTGACCAGGTCCCCTTTTTATGCAGGAAGGAAATATGTGCCTTGTTCCTATGACAACCCATGCCCTGGCTACAGACTCCAAAGAGCTACCACAATCTGTAACACTGAAACTTCTCTGAAATTGGGGAAAGCAAGACAAAATTCAGTAAACAATATGCTCAAGAAGGACTTAAAATGAAACTCCCTTTTCAGCACCAGAAGAATCAGTCTGCTGTTAGGTTCTTGGCCAAGGAAGGATAAACAAAATACAAAGTAAAGAAGTAAAGGGGCGTGCATAAGTGCACCAATGTGCCTACCGTCCCTGTCCTAATGTTTCTTTTATTCGTATTCACTTATACTTATATGTTTATTATATGTTATGTTCAAACATACGTGACTTTCTCATATATGCTTGACAAATAAATAAAATATTAAATACAAAACATAAAAAGCCGAGAAGAAAATTATTGCTAATCCATGGCACACAGTAGTATGTCACTCTTGTTTTTAATCTGAATTCTTGAAGAACTACAATGGAAGAGACATATGACATTTGGCTCAAGAACAAATGTTCTGTTCTAATATCCCACAACCTCACACGTTCCAGATGCATCAGGGTGGCCAAAATTCATGTGTGCAATGATAAAGAATGGCATAATTTTTTGCTAACCTTTCATGTCTTTGCAGGGATAACAGTAATAATAGATAAGGCACAATATGGCAGGCAGCCTATTTTGCTCAGAAGAACAAAATGTATTTATTTGAATTTGAATTTGTGCAAGCAGTGGATGCGCATGTTCGTTCCAGAGGGTTGGGGGCGCCAACCCTCTGGACCGAACTGCCTCAAATGCTGCGGGTGCTGACTTGAGGTCATTGTGTCGGGAGCTAAAGATCTGGCTCTTCCAGCAGGCTGGCCTGGGGTGCCCAGGGGGATTTTAAATGGGGTTTTAAATGTGAAATAAGATCAATTTTAAATTGAATT
>JAOYMU010000283.1:27282662-27295066 GCA_025802295.1 Psammodynastes pulverulentus
GGGTTTCAAAATTTTTAACAACTGGTTCTGTGGGCGTGGCTTACTGGGCATGGCTTAGTGGGTGTGGCTAGGTGATCATGTGACTGGATGGGTGTGGCCAACTCGATGTCACTCACGTCAAGGGGTGCTTCTCCTCACCTGGCCTCATGACCGTGGGGATGCTGCAACAGTCATAAGTGTGAAAAATGGTCATTAGTCACTTTTTTCAGTGCCATTGTAACTTCAAAACAGTCATTAAATGAACTGTTGTAAATCAAGGACTACCTGTATCTGTTTTTAACTATCCTTATTCTGGAGCAAGCTTAGTAAGTCGAAACAAACCTGCACAGCATGAATGAGGTAATAGCGGTATAAACTGATTTTCAGCTTGTTCACTGTAGGTCGATACACATCCTCCAGTCGACTGAAAAGGCGTCTGTCAAGGTAACTCCAGTACTCTCGAAGGGCAGCTAGATCATAGTTGTGAACAAATTGCAGAAGCTGGTCCACTATCTTGTCCACCTAATTAGAAACCCTCCAAAGTAAGTTATGTAACCAGTAACTTCAGTCATCAAGAAAAATCACAGCAATAATTACAGGGTTCAATTATCTGTCACAGGATAAAGGAGACAAGGAAAAAATCAAATCATGCACGTTGACCATGATTTTCCATGCAAATGTTTGCCTCTTTTATCGAAACAAGATTCAAATATATATAATTAAAGTACACTTGACGGGATTTAATAGGTCAGGGAAGGACAATAATCCATATTAAAGGGGCAGTATAGTAGTTAATGTGGGGCTGTCTCTGTTACCCAACTTCACGTGGGGAATTTTTCCCAATTTCCCTACTTCTTCTCCCAAAATATTGAAGGTCTGACAGTTAGCCTGGATAAGGCCAAAGTTTATGAAACACATGTGCAACATTAAATAAATGGTTAATGGAGATTAAACTTCCGTTGGTTAGCTCCTTTCCATTTAAGTTTTTGGTTCATATTTAAGACTTTTTGATGAGTCGTATCCAATACATTAGCCTACTCAAAAACCAAGACAATTGTCCTGAGAATCTACAATAAAGACTGCTTCCAATTTCTTTGTTCCAGGATGAAATATAACCATGCAGTACTATAAACAATGCAGTTGAAAAGATGTCTCTCCAATTCCAAATGAGGCAAATATCTGAGGTAACAAGATGCAATGGGAACATATCTGGGGTCCAGGATGCAGTTCTTAAATGTTTGAAGAACTCCTAGCAATCTGAAATCTTTATAGCAACAGACCTGGGAGTCACAAAGCATTTGCCTGATTATTTTAATTTTTAAAAAATTAATGGCAAATGGCAAGTAACTGGTACAGGTATTAAATACAGGTAGGGAAGCTTAGAATAGTTCTGGAATGTCTTTCGTTACTATCTGGAACAATCCTCATTTGCTTTATTCAAACACTGAAAAGTACCTCTAAATTCTGATTTATTCTCCATCTATCGTTAACTCTATTATTGAGAAGACTATAACCTTTGTTTTGATATACAGATAATCTTTGAATTACAAACATTCATTTAGTGGCCACTTAAAGTTACAACAGCACTGAAAAAGGTAACCTACGACAAGTTCGTTTGTCTTACAAGGATGCAGGATTTTGGTCAAATGATCAAAATTCAAGCAGTTGGCAACCAGTATGTATTTATGACATTTGCACAATGCCAGGGTTGTGCAAATTTGAGACTTTCCATTTGAGACTTTCCCAGCTGGTTCTCAACAAGCAATGTCAATGGGTGAAGCCAGAGTCACTTATTGGTTGGCCACGTGATTTGCTTGACAACCATAGGAAAAAAAGTTGTAAAACTGGATGCACTTGCTTAGCCATGGAAATTCTGGTTCTACTTGTGAGTGTAAGTCAAGCACTATCTGTGATTTGTAGCCAATTTTTCTTCTTTATAACCCTCTGTCTCAAGTTAATTTCAGCTATAAAGGGAATGTCAGGTTACTGGCCTGTGAGTAGAGTAATATTCAGCTATTGTTAGCTAAAACCAATAGAACTAGGAAAGAACAGGTCATTTCCAAAGGAACTTGAAACAGAACATATAAAGAAATACCTGGGAATATAGAAACATTATAATATATACAGTATCTTTCTAGACAAAAGTTGCATCTGGCCTTTGAATGTTGGGTCAAGATGCTGCAAGTTGATAGAATCAGAAGAAAAATATTTTATTTCATTTACTTTTGCCATTCTAGATTACTTTTATGTTTCATAATTTTCCACTTCCATCATATTTTAAAAATTACAATTTGGGTAAGAAGTGTTCTGCATGTTGGTGAGGAGCTGGCTGGGACAATAAGGTCGGAGTTCAGGAATTGACGAGACCAATAGTGTTATGGGTTGGGGATGTGATTTTTCTTAAATTTTATTTTATTATTTCATTTCTTTCTTTTCATATTGGTTTTATTGTATTTTTAGTCATTGTTGTTAACCAACCAGAGTTGTGGTCCACAAGATAAATAGCTATAAAGAGTTTTTAAACGAAATAATTTTAAAAGATCTATCATAACTGCATCCTGGCTTTAAAAGCATTTATTTCAGAAATTACTAGTACATGGATTCCCTGTGCATCTCTGTCCAATGAAATATTAAATTGATTTAATAGCTGTTAAAACTTTTTTTATATGAGACATATCTGGACGTGGTCTTTTTAAATAAGAAATTCTAGAGCCAATTAATTTATTTGGATTGATAATCTATTGGGCAGAATCAATATATATAGGCGAAATGTCAACATCTCAACCTAACTAGATGCCAGAACAATAATCCATGATGCCTTATGGACCATCGCAGTCATTCAGTTTTGAAAGGGATGCACTCTACACATGCTCTTCGTCTCCCGTTCTCTGAGAAGACTGGTTCTAAAGAAGAGCTGCAAAGGACTGGATGCCTTCTAACTAACGAATTGGAATCAAATCCCAAAATCATTTCAAACCAGGCAGGCCCTTCCAGCCAGAAAGCACGGTTGTGGCAAAGACGCTCAGAATTCCGGGGCACAACAATGCTTTCTCTGTTCCTGTTTCTGGCGGTGGCAAGTCAGCATGAAAAAGGAAGACCGGGGAAGAAGGGGCGTTCTGTCTGGACTAAATGCCCTCCCCACCACCTAAGCCTCCTCGAACCAGCCCAGGCCTTTCCTCCCTACAATCCTCACCCGGAAGCCTTTCTCCTTGTCTGCCTTGATCTCCGCATCTAGTTGTTTCAGCGTGGCAGTGAAGCCACGGAACAGCAAGTATTCCCGCACCAATTCGTCAACACGCTCTGCCGCAGCCGCCATCGCGCCCCCGGCTCGCCGACAAGACGAAGAGACGCCCGGAGTTCCATGCGCCGCCCTACGCTCGCTCGCTGCCCCAATCCTCCTTCTCGCTCCGCCCCTGGGTGTTTTTTCCTTCACCACCCAACTTTTTATTACAAATCAATATTGACATTTATTTACAATTTGTGATTTGTTTAGCTTAGACAACTGGGTCTGAGTCTTGAAGCACTGATATCCTCAAAAGACGTTCGTTCCTTTGACTGATTTTTAGTTGAAATGTTAATTTATATTGCTAGTTCCTGTATGAAATGCCATTCGCTAAATAAACAGAACGTTTGATTGAGAATTGGCAGCGCTGTTTAGTAAAGAAAACTCATGATTTTGGCACCACTCTCCTTATTTCAGGTTTTAAAGAACTCAGATGTCTCTTAATTGGCTTACCCAGTTATGATTTTCCCTTATCATATACAGGATACGCAAATAAAAAAATATTTTATGTGGATGGACCCACCAACTTTATTACCTATCCTGTATATTAATGCTGTTAACCCATTATTTTTTTTAACATGCATATGCAAGGCCTTTTTAAAGCAATTGTCCAGGAGGAGGGGTTGGGAGTCATTCTATGCATCTCAATGTTGACAATGGATTAATATTTTTAATTCAAAACAACAAAACTAAATTATAAAATACAGTAAATAATTCACTTGTTTGCTCTCTCAACTACTGGGCTATTGATGCAACTGACACAAACCAGTGGACAAAAAAGGAATAGGATGCAGCAAAAAAATTGGAGATGGTACTTTCAGCCTTCAACTTCTGGGCTTCTCAATCTTGAAAAGGTTCTGGTATTACTACATGAATACATTAAAATATAAATCAAGTTTTTAACAGAACAGACTTCAGGATTTATTGGATTATGGTTGTAAAAAGCTTTAGACCATGTTCTCCATCCAGTTAAGGAGGGCTTATGGAATGGAAAATGAACCATCAGTACAATTTCAAGAGAGGTAGTCATATTATGCACATACAGATGAACTTAGGTCAACATTTTAAAGTTAATTATGCAGTTTCAATCTGCAATATCTATAACAACCAATCATTAGTTCGTTACTGGCACCAGGTTATTTCTCAAGTCAGCAATGATACTTGGTTAGAGCAAACTTTACCCCATCCTTAAAACTTTAAGGATTTAAGTTGTAAGTACTTCGATAAAAAATGAACTACCATCACTTGAAGAAGATATAAGTACGGTGTGTTTCTAGACTATTAGTAATTTGTTGTAGGCAAGTTTGTTAAAGAAATAGGGGAGAGTATAAAAGTAAATGTCTGCTTTCATCTGAGAACTGGGTATGTTTCTAGGCACCTGATATTTATATGACATAGATTCTCCGCTGCTTTGGTATAACAAGCAAGTAGACCCGGTTTAAATTAAATACGGAGAGTGCAACACCTTTAATTGATGACACTGTACAGTACACGCTGCAAGCACCTAGAAGCAAACACGTAGAACTCTCCAGGAGCTTAAAAGTACAATGTGAAAACAACCTCACAATATCCTAATATATACCTAATATACATAATAAACAATGCACAATTCAAAACTATTTCTTTTCTAGGACTCTGAAATCTTCACTTTCTCTTAATTGCTCGCTTCGTCTCGTCTTATCTTTCCCGCGTTTTTGTTACCATTTCCGGCATCACCTCGGTCAGAATCTCTGGTTTAACATTCGCGTCTTCCTATTGGAAGTTGGCGAATTCTCCTGCGATGTGATTGGTCATATTATGCGCTGCTAAATTAATGCTATGGTGAGAGCGTGTGCGGGATGTTAGGTGGGTGAGTGGAACGTATGCAAGATGGAATGAGTGAGTCGCGTAACTCTGAAAAGTGTAGCTTTGTCTCTCGTATTCCAGGGTCGCATCTGTAAAGACGGGAGAGCGTGGAGTGAGGAACTGGAAGCATAACGTGGGGAAAGAATTGCATTCCTAAGGAAGGTTAGTCAGGCACGCTGACGTTAGAAAACGATGGTGAAAAGAAAGGATGTTTCTACAGAAGGGGAAGGGGCAAACCCGGAGAATAGCTGGACGCAGACGGTGGTAGATGCATAGAGTGGATGATTGACTGTAGAAAAAGTAGTATATTTCAACCTCTTTTAGCTTTTGAAGTCAGGAGTGACGATGTGACTTGTAGTGTGAAAATCCTGGGGAAAAACAAGCTGAGAAAATGATAAACGCTGCTATTTCAAATACCACTGATATTCGGGGAATGTTGCCATGTCAGCTCATTGGTCCTTCCAATTTGTCTATGCAGTAGCAGTAACTCTCTGGGATTCAGAAGATATCTTAGCTCTTTTGCATGCAAAGTGTATGACTGACCAATATATGGACTATTTTCCCCCACTTTTTAAAATGCCCTACACACATATTTAGTCAGAAGCAAGGAATATTTCTCTTTCAATAAGACAACATCAGAGAGAAAAAAAAAGGAATGGATCCAACTGAAACTGCAAAATGTTTTCTGTTGCCAAATACCAATCAAATAACAATTGGAAACCCATTAGCAAGAGACGAACACTGCTGTATTGCACCTTGCTTTATTTCAATGTTGAAAGTAATCTTTTGCTATTTTAACTAGAAGCCATAAACAGCTGTCCTGTGCTAAGCACATTGGGCTACAAGCACACTCTACAGTTTTTGGAGTCTGAATAAATAAGTCTTATTTTCCATTAATTTATTGAAATCATGTTTAAACCATTCATCTGAATTAATATTGTAGATGTATTCATTGAATAAGTAGGGAGGATGATTCTTGTATTTCTTGTTACCTCTGGGTCAACAGTAGCCTGACAGCAGGATTATCATGATTAGAATGAAGCCTTGGGTTGCCTATATTCAAATCCATTTACTGAGTTATATTATCTAATTAATGTCTATTTGCCTAATTTTTCTAATAAAATTATGTGTATACATTCTGGTGTATCATCTTGAGCCTCCTAACAGAAATACTGAATTTAAATAGAATTTCATTCAGAGACAGCAGCCTATGTTCCTTTACTGTGTCATGGGTAGAAGTTTATAAGGTGAATGTTTCTTCATAAAAATATTTTCCTATACATAACATTAGAAGAACAGTTCATTTAGTGATTATTCAAAGTTACAATGTGAGTGAAAAAAGTGACTTATGACTGTTTTTCACACTTAAGATCATTGCAATATCCCCATAATCACTTGATCAAAATTTGGATGCTGGTAAACTAGTTCATATTTATGAAGGTTGCATTATTCTGTGATCATGTGATCACCTTTTGTGACCTTCTGACAAAGTCAGTGAGGAAGCCAGATTCACTTAACAATGTGTCATTGACTTAACTACTGCAGTGATCCACTTAACAACTATGGCAAGAAAGATTGTAAAATGGGGCAAGATTCATTTAACAACTGTCTCACTTAGTAACAGAAATTGTGGGCTCAATTGTCATAAGTCGAGGACTACCTCTATGTATAATACAATATATACTGGAGGTTGGCCCTTTCACATTTAGATGATTTCCTGTTTAGCCACCTAATTTTTATCATTTGAATGAACACAGCCTGTATGAGTTTATTTTCTTGTACAAATTCAGAAAACTATTGATTGATCAAACCTTGAGTAAATGTGTCATGTAAATATAGTCTCAAGATCTCCACTGCAGGGTATATTTATTTATTTGTTGCTAAATTGTATTAGGTTCTCTAATTAGCTATTAGAGGAAAAAAACCTATCATGACAATGTACCATAAAAATACAGTAAAATCAGTGAAAAATAATAAAAGAACCGATAAAACTACATTTTAAACCAGCAGAGACAAAACATATAAAAAAACAAAGAATTAAAAATTTTGAATTTTTGCCAAGTGCTCCCCCAGAATAATGCACATTCCAGGCAGACCTCAAACTTAAGAGAATATTAATGAAAATGTCCATTGCTGACAACCTCCTATTACACCTCAACATATGAAGGCACTCAAAACAAGGCATTTAATAATCTTGAAAATTGGGAAGAAATTTGAAGGAAAATGTGCTTCATTTAATACTGTATTGTCTCAAGCTATAAAATTCTGCTTGATTAATGACAACAATTTGCATTAGGCCTGAAAAACAATCTAAGTGCCAGTGAAAAAAAAACCTGTTGAACAAACATAAAATGGTTCTAGTGCTCAATTCTTGATATGTTTTGCCTGCATATTTTGCACTTACAGCTTTTCAGTCTAGGCACAAGCATACTGAGTTCAAAAGCAAAGGTATAATTCAGGTATAGTCCAAAGTCCAAGGTATGAGTCTAAAATCCATGAAGAAGTCCAAATTCATGGTCAAATGCAGCACAGTCCAGAGTTGAGGAAAACTAAATTCATGAAAGCACGCATGCACATGGCTGGAGAATAGGCAGTTGTTTTCAATAAACCGTCTGTTCTACTCGCCCAACTCGCCAGTGTAGCTTATTAGGAGTGAGGCTGCCTCCTCACAAGTATCCTTGCTGGCCTACCTTGAGTCTGCCTTTGTTCTGCCCTGTGTGTCCGGGGATCAGGTGGAGGAGACAATTCCTCATCCAAACTGGCCAACTGCAGCTGTCCAACTTCTCCACCCTTCACTTCCAGCAGGGCCTCGGAGCTCTCCAGCTGCAGCTATGCCTCTCCTTTTTCTTCTCCAGCTGGGAGTTCATCTGGTTGTCCCTCCAGTGACCCCTCTGACATGCCCTCAGCCTCTCCATTCCTGGTTTGGGACCCTAGCAACTTCCGGATGCTGCTCTGCACACACACCGTCCTCATAGCTGGCTCTTCCTCATCATCCAAATTGGCATCGAGGAAGCCATCATACACGTTATCTGTAAGACAGCAAGAAGAGAAATAGATTACCTAAACTTTATTAAGTAAACTCAAAACTGAGATAGCCTGACCTTGTGCCATGAGCTATTTTTCTACCTGTGACATATATTATTTAGCACCACCCAGCCATTATGGAGACAGTAGAAAGTTTCTCATTATTGCTTATCAGCACCAAGATGGCTGGATGTCTCTAGGACAGGGTCCCCAAACTCTTCAGCTCTTTGACTGCTTCATAAAATTTCAGAGTGCTCATTGCCCCCCCAAAACATTTATTACATGAAAATGTAATAAATACTAGTATAACTAATAGTACTATGAATAAGAACAGCAATAATAGATGGACCTTTAAAGCACTGGAGTCAATATTATTTGACATCAAGATATAACAAGTGAAATGACAAAATATTAAGATGAGGTAAAGTTAAGCATTTTGACCTTTATAACAGTGAAAATGTTGAACATATATTTTCCATCTATTTTTGGCCATCTTATTTGTCCTTATTGCATAAATATAAGCAATTATAATGAATGTTGATCTAATTCACTCATAATGATGCTATAACATTAATACAGTAAGAAACAATAGGCTTTACATTTTGCATGTTTACCATATCTTTCAGCTTTTGATGGAGATAACTGGAGACTACAGCACCCCATATGCCAGAGTGACTCCTAAATACCATACTCGTCTGCAAGGTATAGAGCCACAAGTGGGCAAAAGACGCTTATCTCAGGCACGTCACAGAGCTACTTTGGCAGGACTGTTCAACAACTTACGAGAAACTGTATTTTCGCAGCAAGAAAATTCTGTCTCAAAGGTACAGAAATAAGTATGCGAGTCTCTAAACATGAAAAAAAAACCCAATAAGAATAAATTTAGTAATAAATATTATTCTTGCTGTATTATTCACATGTTCCTACAACTGCTGTTTTTAAATTTCTTTTTAAAATTTTAAAATTTAAATGGTTTCTTTCTGGTCTATTACATTTTGGTATTATTTTAATTTATAAGCCTGTTTCATGTATTTTTAAAAAATTTCAAAACACTGATTTACCCAGTGCGCTTTCAATAAAAAACATGTTAGGAAAACAAATATATACCCAGGCACAAATATACATTTTAATCTATTGCTGAGATGATTGAGGTATGTGCAAAGTCAAAGCAAAATCTTCAGTCTGTGAAAAATAGCTACTTCAGAGAACTCGCCTTTAAACTGAAAGAATAATTAAGGTTTAATGAAGAAACTATTTTTTCTGATAAAAATATCTAGTTCTCATAGAATGAGGTTTCCTGGAAAAACTAAATGCAATAGAAGCAGTCCTCGACGTACAACAGTTCATTTAGTGACCATTCAAAATTACGCAGCACGGAAAAGTGACTTGTGACCATTTTTCACATTTACGACCTTTGTAGCATCCCCATAATCACATAATCAAAATTCAGACACTTGGCAACTGATTCATACTTATGACTGTTGCTATGTCCCAAGATCATTAGATCCCCTTTTGCAAGCAAAACCAATAGGAAAGCCAGATTCACTTAACAACCATGTTAACTAATTTATCAACTGCAGAGATTCTCTTAACTGTGGCAAGAAAGGTTGTAAAATGGGGCAAAACTCGTTTAACAAATTTCTCACGTTGGGCTCACTTGTCATAAAGACAATGTAGTCTATCCTCTCAAGATGTTTCCAAGCCTCTTGCTTCTCAAGTGGTAATCTCCTTCCTGATTGACTTGTTTATTATACTTAGTGTAGGTAGTTGAGAATACAGATAGCCCTTAACTTACAACCATTTGTTTAGTGACTGTTCAAAGTTACAATGGCACTGAAAAAAGTGAATTAAGGGCATTTTTCAATTTACAACCATTGCAGCATCCCCATGGTCACATGATCAAAATTTGCATACTTGGCAACTGGCATGTATTTATGACGGTTGCTGTGGCCTGGGCTCATGTGATCCCCTTTTGCAACCTTCTGACAAACAAAGTCAATGGGAAAACCAGATTCACTTAACAACTGTTGCTAACATAACAACTGTAGTGATTCACTTAACTGTGGCAAGAAAGTTCATAAAATGAGGCAAAACTCACTTAGCAACAGAAATTTTGGGCTCAGTTGTGTCATAATTTGAGGATTACCTGCACATTGATTGCCATAAGATATTTTATTCATTCCCCACATGGATTTTGATTGCATGTTCCATAATTTTCACATGGGAGGTGCTTTAATGCCATGATATTATCAAGTGTTTGGAAGTTGGCCTCGAAATCCAGTTAATTGATTAGCTAACCAATTAAATGAACATATGAAATTAGCCTGCATACGATTGGCTTTTTTTTTGTTTGTTTGTTTAGTCTCAGGTTTTATGCCAAGCGAAGAATTATATCCAGGAATTAGAGCAAACTTTGGAAAATCTGTTGAAGATGAAAGGTATTATATGAAATTGCTCATTAAATCTTTTTCTTCTGCTATGTCCTTTTTTTTTCTTTAAAAATAGATTAGTGGCAGAGTTATAGAATCAATATAAGGCTGGAACAAAAGAAGATGATTCTTTTCCATCTCATATTTGTTGGAAGGAAATTCCAACAACAGAATTATCAGAAGATGGAGAGGGGATGCTTAATCTCTAAAAATTTTCATGTAGCTTTCCTTCCATGTTTGATATTCAGTGAGCATTCATAAAAGTTAAAGACTCTTTGATTTGATCTCACTATGGGGAGCTTTACAGACATACCTACTGAGTTTTTCTTGGCAGCAATATGAAAGCGTTTTGGCACTGCTTTCTTCCAGAAAATACTTTGAATTCCAGATCTAGTTCCCCCAAGACCTGGCTTTGTCATCAGGCCTCGGGGTCTCAGGCAGATAAGATTTCAAGGCTGCTCCATTATTGACTGAATCTCGTGTGCGTGCTTATATGACTGATATACTTTTTCTACTTCTTTTTCCCCGCATGGCCGGAATCCTTTCTTGTGATATGGGTGGCTTTGAGATATTTTTGGTGGTCTCCTATCCAAATACTAATCTGAAGAACCCTGTTTAGTCTTTTTTAGATCAACTAAGATTGAATAGGTTCTGAACCTGATATAAATATATGTTTACCCAAGCCAAAAAAAGGAAGCACCAAAATATCTCTTCAGAGCAGGGGTCTCCAACCTTGGCAACTTTAAGCCTGGTGGACTTCAACTCCCCGAATTCCCCAGCCAGCTTTGCTTTACGTCCGCCAGGCTTAAAGTTGCCAAGATTGGAGATCCCGGGACTAGTCCTTCCCTTTGTTGGAGTAAACATACCTGGTTTAAGGTACGTTTAATCTGAGGCCCTGCTCAAGCAGGAGCCCCTACACCATTCCACCTCTACTTTTCTGAGATGGAGAAGCTTTCTTCTATACTGCACATGTTATTGGGTGAAAGAGGATGTGGATGGCCAACAAGACAACATACTTTAAAACTGCTAGAGAAGATGGAGAAAATCGTGGTTAAAAGCCAAAGTTAAGAGCTGCTCCTTGGGCCTAATATTTTATTTCCACAAATTGCATCAGGACTCCAAGCCAACCTTTTCCCCAGCCAGGGTATATTTTATTTCCTAAAAAACCTCTGCAGAGCTGACATTAATTTTTTTTTTCCTTCTCCAGGGCAGTATTTTATTTTCAAAACTTGCTTACGTATCAGCAGGGAGATATATGAAGCACTCGAGCCAAGGGCCCTCCTCGCTTATCCAAAATTTGTATTTTATGCCTACGCTTTTGCTGTGGAATTAAACTTTAGAATGGAAGACATTTCGCTTCTCATCCAAGAAGGCTTCCTCGGTTCTGGCAGAACTGAGGAAGCTTCTTGGATGGGAAGCGAAATGTCTTTTTCTTCTTCCTCCTCAAGGGAAAAAAACCCCAGTCCATTTGCCTTTTGAAAAAGCACCTTGGAGACAATGGAGAACCTCCACAGGCAGTGAGTGTTGTGTTATATTTTCAAGAGGTTGTTGTTGCAATCTGTCCAGTTAAAATTCGAGGCAAATACACTGTAAGATGGCATTCAGTTTCCTATATTCTGCAGAGGAAACTGGATCTATAAAAGCGAGATTTTATAGTGGGATTCCAATAATTGAACACCCGGTTCTCTGCCCTAATGAGCAGCTGGGTAGGCGTGGCTGGGTGATCATGTGACTGGGTGGAGCTCTTGGCGTCCTGCCAAGAACCGCTAGCTGTTCTATGGGTTAACCGAGAGGCAGTTTCTGTAAGCAGGGCAATAAAGATTTGGCTAGAAACAACCCCAGAA
>JAOYMU010000283.1:27485423-27498795 GCA_025802295.1 Psammodynastes pulverulentus
AAATTCAGTTATAAAATATGTGGTAATTTATAATGTTATAAATTGTTATCGTGTGACATGAATGCATGGAAGGTCTAGCCAATTGCCTCTTGCCCTTATAGTACAAATGTATGTATGTATATAACTTTTTTCAATAGTCAGTGATGAATTCCTAATAAGAACAATGTGTTAAGTATTTAAAATATATACTATAAATGCAACCCATATATGGAATAATAAATTGCAAATTAGTGTGACACATGTGATCTTGAATTCACATACCAGTCCTATTGTAATTCCATTAAGACAAATGTCATACTGCTTTCAATTCCTAATGATTTTCGCCATGCAGTTTTATTGAAGGTGTCACAGAAGTGGTTTCTCTTTGCTTTCTTCCAATTCCCACCAGTAGCCCAGCAATGCCCCAGCAATTCCCTCAGCTTTAGTCAGAGCCTATCTTACTTAGTCTCAGCGATCAGCCCAAGTCATAACAATTTTGGCTTAGCAGTGAACTGGTTTCTTGCTGATCCTGTTGCTCCTTTCGCTGCTGTTTTGTGTGAAATGTGTCTTTGCTAGTTCAGTTATAGAATGACATGATATAAAATTGCATGCTTTCAAGTGTAATAATTGTATGCCTATGCAATTGTAATAGTATTTTATTTTGAACTAGGTTGCTGATCTTATCAAGGAGTGTCGGCAGGCATTGGCTGAAAGCTTGTTTGTTTGGACTTGCCAGTCACCACTAAGTCGTGATGATATTTTAATCCTTATTAGTTATTTGGAGAAAGTAACCGTAGAAGCTGATGGGTCATTGGACAGAGTAAACTTGGCATTACTTTTGGCTGTTCTGTATTGTTTTGATGTCAGCTTTCTAGAACAGATCACTGAGGATCGAGACGGTAATATTTTCCATTTTAGTTGGTACTGAAAGATGTGCCATTCATATATGTAATTAATTTATAATTAAATGTCTACTAACAAAAAATATTCATTGCTTACATATTTATCTTAGCTGTTATATTCCTATGATTCTATGGTAGGTTTTTTTAAAAAAGAAATAATTTTTCTAGCAGCCTTTTCATGATTTAGAAAGGAGGTGGGTCTCTTCATGGACAATGGAATAGATTGCAGTTGTTGTTATATAACCATTTCTTGAATCTTTATCTGGCCGAGAATTCACTATTACACTAGATGAAAAATAAAAAGTAGGAACTGACCTTCTACCTTGTAGATAGAAACTTATCATTTATAAATTTGTGGGAATTAGATGGTAGTTAAGGGAATTTTCTATTCCTGAGTTTACTTCCATTCAAAGTTGCAAAGGTACTGAAAAAAGTGACATGGCCATTTTTCACACTTAAACTATGTGCATGTGGTGAAAATGCAGATGTTTGACAACTGACTCATATTTATGACAGTTGCAGTGTCCCAGGGTCATATGACCATCTTTTGTAACATTCTGACAGACATGGTCAATGGGGAAGCCAAATGCACTTAACATCCAAGTTACTAACTTAACAACTGCAGTAATTCACTTAACAAGTGTGGCAAGAAAGGTTGTAAAATGGGGCAAAACTCACTTAACAAATGTCTCATTTAGCAACAGAATCTTTGGGCTCAATTATGGTTGTAAGACAAGGACTAGTCTGAATTCCATAATTTAGGGTAAAGCTTAAGAATGTCATTACTTCTACCGGAAGAATATTAGCTTGAATAAATTAACACAAAAACAGTAGGGAAGATAGGGGATGCTTTTGCTTTTTATTAAATACATATAAAACTGTCTAAAGTCTTCTGAAAAATATACATAATCTAAACTGGAAGAATTTATGATCAAATGTTTCATTAGCCAATTAATTTTACAGCAAACTTTTCTTTGGCAGAGAACTACACTCTAAATTTCAAAGAAGTATAATACTAAACAATAACTATGCATTTATTCATAGAAGTCCATTTGTGTTAAAATGGTAATCCAGTGTAATTTTTATTTCTGAATTTAACTTTTTATTGGTTGTGCTTCTATGCCACACTAAGCCATAATGTGATTTGCATGCTTAAACCCAGTCATGATACACATTGAACATTGTGTATCTATGATCTGGTACGGTATAAAATTAGACAAATTAAGTTTTTTTAAAAAAAATTTCAACCATGCTTTTTCATTGATAGATACTTTTTATTGTTGCTTTAGAACTGATGCGCCAGTTGCCATTGCTAACAGAGAGACAGTATATAGCAGCAATCCATACACGCCTTCAGGAATCTCGGCCTTGGAAACTACCAGGACTTCAAGCCACTGTTCGGCTAGCTTGGGCGCTAACTTTGCGTGGAATTTCACACTTCTCTGATGTGACAGGTAAATTTGATTAAACGTGGTATTTAGTCAATTCTACTTCCCTACCTTCATTGCAATGAAGAAAACAGATCTACACACATTCTACTGTTTAAAATGGCAGCGGTAACTGATATTTCCTATGAAGGATGATGTGTTATGACATTGCTTCTTCTGTTCTTTCTTTTTTGCAGCATTTGCAGAATTCACTGAAGCTGATGAAGCAATGGCAGAGTTAGCAATTGCAGACAACGTTTTTCTATTCCTCACTGAATCTGTAGTGAGAGCAGAAAATTTTTATCAGGAAGAATTTTACATCCGTAGAATCCACAACCTTATCACAGATTTCCTTACCCTTATGCCAATGAAAGTAAGTTTTATGGGGATGAAACTAATTGGAAGTATCTTGAATATAAATAGATCAAATATTTCAGTGTTATTTATTTACATAACTTGAAAAAAGCATGTATAAACATTTTAGAGAAGATTTCAAACTGAGAAAAAATGTGATTTAAAAATAAACATGTGGAATGACACATGTCCTTCAGACAACATCCAGACATAACAATTTATGTGTTATCTGACTATTCATCTAAGTATAGGCTTAATTAAAAAGAAAAAAAATCTAAACTATTATATTAAAGGTGTCTTCTGAATATATTAAAATACTTTATTTTTCTTTATCTCTATTTCTTATATAACTAGTCAGAATTTGAGTTCTTTGGAGTAAGTCAAGTTGTTATATTTTATTAATCTATACTTATAAGTGGTTCTTATTTAACAATTACCTGTCTATTGATTGTTTACAACATTCCTCTTACAATCATTGGAGTGTCTCCAATGGAACCTTCTTGGAACACCCATTTTCACACTGATTTAGGTGATCCTGAGGGCACAGGTAAACTCCCAAGTAGTCTCAACAACTCTCAGAGAGAGTGCTAATAACCAGATGACTTCAAGGAATATAAATCCTTCCATTCCCCACCATTCAGTCAGACCTGAAGAAGCTTCTTGGATAAAAAGCAAAACGTCTTCAAGGGGAGGAAAAGTCCAATTACCTTTTTAAAAAACCTCCTTTAGGAGAATTAATCTTTTGGATTATGTAGAAAATATTTCAGAGATAGAATATTGATTTCAATGGGTGTTTAATTGTATGGTTAACTTTCTATGTTTTCTATATGTGTAATAATGTCAAAAGTATTGTCTTGCCTTATTTATATATAGGATATCTTAAAGTTTCATATATTAATGTAATTTTTACATACTGACAAATATGGATCTCTTTAAAGGGCTCTGGATAAGTCTGTTAAAGTTCTTAAGGCTCAGTATTATTTCTGGGTTGGATTACTAATTGCAGGGATCCAGTGATTGATTTATTTTGAGCATCAAAATACTGGACTCAGATGGGCCTGAAGCTATTCAAGCAGGATAGTTCTCATGTTTAGATAAAAAAATACTCTTTGCTTTCGTTCTTTTATTCTGTCTTAAGTTTAAAATGCTAATGGTAGTAAAACATATAGATTTTTTTTTCTTTTTCCCTCTTTATTTGCTTGACCAATTGTACAGGTGAAACAACTGAGAAACCGTGCTGATGAAGATGCTCGTATGATTCATATGAGTATACAGATGGGTAATGAACCACCTTTATCTGTTAGAAGGGATCTAGAGCATCTGATGCTTTTAGTAAGTTAATGTTCTTATTTTAATAGTACTTGTTCTTTAAAAAACACAGCAAAATATTTTTGTTAAAATTTATTTAATAATTTATTTTTAACTACATATATGGCCATTTATATAAATCAAAATAAAGAAAACAACAGAAGTAGGTCTTGTAACTAAACCATGTTTTTTTAATTTCTTTCTGGAAAGATTGGCCTGCCCTCTCACCTAGAATTTAAACCTCAGAGCAGATAAAATACTTGATTTCTTTGTTCTTCACTAAGCAAATCTGTACAAATACTGACTTGTATATTTTTGCCATAAAATAATTTATGCAGCTGCTTTGAGCAAGTTCATGAATGTGGGCTTGAGTGTTTACAGCAGTGTTTTTCAATTTCAGCAATTTTAAGATGTATAGATTTCAGCTCCCCAAAATCACCAGCCAATAGTGGTTTGTAGTTTTTGTAGCTTTTATTTTTACTATAATCTTTAATAAATTTATTGGAAGAAAATTTGAGAAACACTACTGTAGAGATTTATTGCTGCGCTTGGTGTGAAGTCTACCTATGCTTTTCACTCCTATCATTACTTTAGAGAAGAAGAAACTATTTTATGAAGGGAACAGCAAAGGGCTTGTTTTTCTTGCTATATATATATAGACTGATTTCTTTGGAAGCAAAATAACATAAGAGGGCTTAATCTCCCCTTTATTTCTTAAGATGAGTTTTTTATATTGACTTATGGAGAAATGATATGCAATTACTTCTCATTAAGCCAACACAATTTTCTATTGGCTCCTGTTTCTTGGGATATATTTTCTTGGCATAAAATGAATGTGTTATACATAGCCAAAAGAATGGCAATGGGAGGGAGATATCTTTCTTGCTTTCTATTGTATGCTTTTGTTTAGTTTTCCTAGTTTCTCTCATTATCCTTCTCTTTCCTGCCTTTCTCGGTATTGACCTGTAGAATATCCAAATGTAGGTTTATCACTTAAAATATAGTCTATTGTGTAAGTTGTGTTAAGCAAATAATAATTTACCTTTATCAAAACTGCTCAATAAAATCTGAAAAGATTCCACAGATTTTAAAAGAACATATAACTTAAACTTAAGTGATCATGTATAGGAATTATGTTAAATTCCTCGATGTGGTCACATGACATCAAGCTTTATAATTGCATTGTTTAGCAATAGAAATTCCAATCCTATTTTCTGTTGTTAACTAAGGACCACCATATACATTTGCTGAAATACATTTTTTTTCTTCCTTTACAGATTGCTGAGTTATACAAGAAGGATCCTTTTAGTCTGGAATTTGCTCTTGAATATTGGTGCCCTTCAGACTCTCTGCAGAGCTCCACTATCATAGGATCATATCTTGGGATAGCTCATCAAAGACCACCACAGCGTCAGGTTAGAAAAAATGACTTCTTTGTTTGGAATGCCTGCGATTTGAAATGCCTTCTTTTAATTTAGATAGTTTTCTTGAAACATCTTTGTTGACTGTGTCTGCTATTAAAGGAAGAGCCCTGTTGAGAAGAAGTTATTGCACACCACCTCCTTTTTTGAAATTAAATGGACTGCTAACCGCCTTTTCCCTCCCACTCTCTAAATACCAGTCTCTATGTTTCAGCATTTGCTCAAAGTGTAGTTATGAAGATTATCTAAAATATTTCATAAATGCTATGTAGCTTTAGTTTTGCTTACTGTTTTAAAAATAAAATACAACTAATCTTAAGTTCAGACCTATTTTGAGTTTGAGAGAGATAAATGCATGTTTAGTATAATTATCTGTACATTAATCAGAAATATTCAGTGGAAAAACCGTCATTTAAACCCCTGCTGGGTAGGCATTTGATCTGGTGTAGCGTATATGTGGGTGAGTGGAGAGAAAAATACTAGAACTGTATATTTGTTATTTATTTATTTATTATTAGTTATTTCTAGTAAACACAAAAATGTAAAAATTTAAGTGATTGCTGTTATTTAAGCAGATTGTGCATATATTCATTTAACAATAATTCAAATTTACAATGGTGTTGGGAAAATATCACAAATTTGCTGCAGGTGCTTGACAATCAGCTTGTATTTATGACAGTTGCCGTATCCTAGGGTCACGTGATTGCCATTTGCAACTTTCACAGGAGGCTTCCAACAAGGAGAGTAAATGGGGAGGGAGGACGGATTTGCTTACGGATTTGATTCACTTGATGACCACAGTAATTTGCTTAACAGCCGTAGCAAAAAGTCATAAAATTGGGGGTGAGTCACTGAACAACTGCATCACTTAGCAATGGAAATTTGGGGCCCGATTGTGGTCGTTATCTGTATGTGCTAACCACAGATATTTGAAAACAAATGTCAAGGTTTTGTTTGGGTAGGTGTTCCTACTTAGATGAATCTTTGTTTATATTGCAGGTTGTTTTATCAAAATTTGTTAGACAAATGGGAGACCTGCTTCCTTCCACAATTTATATTCCTTATCTGAAAATGCTCCAGGGATTGGCCAATGGACCCCGGTGTTCTCATTACTGCTTTACTTTGCTAAAGGGTAATGGTAGTACTCATGGTAAGAAATATAGCACCACATAAGCTGAATGTTTCAATGTTTTATTTCCATTTGCTGTAAGCACACATAAGCATAATCTTATGCTTATGCTATCAAGTGTCTTCAGGGAAGTAATTGAACACTGAGATTGAAGCTTTTCATATTTACAGGTAGTCCTTGACTTACCAACTGTTCATTGGCACTGAAAAAAATGACATGACCATTTTTCCACAGTTACAATTTTTATCATGTGATCAAAATTCAGATGCTTGGCAACTGGTTCATATTTATGATGGTTGCTGTGTCATGTGATCACTTTTTACGACTTTCTGACAAGCAAAATCAATGGCGAACCCATGTTCACTTAACAACCAGGTTATTAACTTAACAATTGTTTGATTCATTTAACAAGTGTAGCAAGAAAGGTTGTAAAATGAAGCAAAACTCACTTAACAACTATCTTCGCTTAGCAACAGAAATTTTGGGCCCAATTGTGGTCGTAAGTTGGGGCTACCTGTATTATGTTATCACCCTTTTGTATTGCCTATTCATAGGACATTTCAAGATAATGTTTAGCATATCTAATTAGTATTTTATAGAACACGTCGCTTAAATGAAAGAATTAAATAGATAAAAGTTTAAAGGTGCATATGCTATCCTTGATGTTTACATTCTTTATTTTCTTTTATTAACTCATAGGGAGATCATCACTAGGAAATTCTCGTTTTAGTATAATTTCTGAATGATTGATACTTCGTAAAAACGTTGACTTTTTAAATAATTGATAAAGCAAGCATTCTCTCTCTCTCTGTTTTATATGATTTCTGGCTTTTTGCACATAAGATCCAAAACTGGATAATTAGTTCACTTTTAATTATACATTTACTAATTTTGTTCATATAATGTCAGTGAACGAAGAGATTTAAAAATAACTTGTAGTGGAGTAGAGAAGAATGATGACAGCTGTTTTGATATACTATGGACTCAGCTCTGTTGAGCGAAAAGATACTCTTTGAATACCTGCTGATTTTCAATTGTAGATGATGAGTTGCTGTTTATTAAACAAGCATAGGGTACTGCTGAGGACAAATCAGTTTTCCAGGGAGCTAGTCTAGAGTGGACAAGGAGAGCTAACAAACTTTGGACAGGGGGAATCTCTAATAACTAATAATAAACGTAAGAGGACAGTTACTCAGCTAATCTGGAAGTTAAGGTAGGAACAAGGAGGATTAAATATCTTTCCATTTGTAGCACTTAAGAAATAGAAGTGATCGTGAATGCATTTTGCCATTCTGATTTTCAATGCTTGTGATGTCTTTGTGGGGTTTTTTTGAAAATGAGCTGGAATATATTTGCAGCATTGTAGTAAATGAGGGGTAACTAACAATAGTTAGTTAGTTAGTTAAAAAAATTGAACAGTAAAGGCCCTAAAGCAGGAGATGATAAAGGAAGGAGGTCTTTTTAAGGAAAAGAATCAAACAAGGAAGCAACCTCCTAGTTATTTGGGGAGCTTTAATATGCAGTCCTCACTTAAAATGGGCCTTGGTCTAAATTACTTTAGTGACTCCATGAGATTGAGTTTAGGGAAATGTTTTTTGCACTTGTAGTTTATTTAATATAGTCTACATTATAGATTTTTCCCCCCGTTCAGCTGAAAACATCCAGGGAGCCGGTGGAAGTCCTGTCTCTTGGGAACACTTCTTCCACTCCTTGATGCTGTACCATGAACATTTACGTAAAGATTTGCCAAGCGCAGAGAGCATTCAATATCGTCATCTTCCTCTCAGAGGCATCACACAGAAAGAACAGGATGGATTGATTGCCTTTCTGCAGCTTACTAAGACTATTGTGAAATGGGTAGGTAGTTACTTGATATATGAAGAAATTCAGTTACTACTTTATTCAATAGTCACTGACATATTTGGTCCCAGGAATAAATGCAAAAGGAGCTAAGAAGTGGCTATAGCTCTAGTTTAACTGAAGGTAAATTTGATGGGAGAAAAATAATGTGTAAGAAAACATTACCATTCCGAATATTCATTTTTGGTATAATGGACACTGTAGCTATCAGTGACGGTTTTTCTTAATTTTTCAGAGTGAAAATGCAAGATTGGCTCTCTGTGAGCATCCTCAGTGGACACCAGTAGTTATTATTCTGGGACTTCTGCAATGCAGTATACATCCAATTTTGAAAGCAGAATTATTAGAAACTCTCTCAGCCTTTGGGAAATCTCCAGAAATTGCTGCTTCACTATGGCAGTCATTGGAATACACACAGGTATCTTATAAGGGGAAGTTTATTCCTGCTCTGTACTTTGTCCAATTTATTTTATGTTTTCCAATTTGGAAAATTGGCCCACAGAATAAGAAAATGTATTGACCCGAACTGAGTTCCTGAATGCCCTTCCAACTTTAGTGTGTTGTTTTCTTTTATATTATAAATTCTTGCTAGTATATGGGAAGTAAATGATAGAGAGACAAAAAAATCTGATCGCATATAAGAAATAAAAAGGATTTTTACATATTTAGTGGGAAACTTTTGAAACTCAAAATTCTGTCAGCAAAATATATACTGAGTAAACACAAAAAAGGTATGAAAAGAAGAGTGCAGGTACTTTAATTTTGGAGCAGGACCTGTCACTAATAGTTCGTACAATCCACAATAGTTTGTTCTTTTAATATTGTATTATTTTGCTAATAGTGACAAACATTTCATTTCTCTCCCATTTATTTTGGAAGATATTGCAGACTGTAAGAACTCCAGGCCAAAGACAAGCCATTGGTATCGAGGTAAATTGTCTGTACTTAGTCATTCTATTTTTAATGAATATTTGATTATATAACATGAGACAGTTGTTACCTTTCAGTATCTTGATGCTGGGAAATACCCATCTAGGCAGGGGGACGCCTCAATCACAGATTTAGCCTTGAATTCTTGTGCAGTTGCAAGAGGGCCAGGCACACACACACATACACAGAGAGAGAGAGAGACAGAGGAGACAGACAGACAGACAGACAGACAGACAGACAGACACACTATCAAAAATCCATTATATCATTGGTTAGAGCCTCGATCCAGTTTAAAAAATGGGATCAATAATCTGATCTGCACAGATTTAAATCTTCCTTATTTTCTGGATAAATGGGTTAAACTTGCAAGTGTGAAAAAAGTGATATTCAAATTGCAGTTAGGTCCTTTTGTAATTTTCTTTATTTATTTGGAAAATTTATATTGCCGCTTACTGGCTTATGACGATTATATTTTGATTTAACTTGGAATTGTTTAACATGGTTTGAACTCTTAAATATTAAAGTAGAATAGAACAGTTCTAAGCTTTCCAAAATTTATCTAGTTCCCCCATCCCATTAAAAGAAAATTAAAAGTGCAAGAAAAGAAAGAAAATAAAATAAAAATTGAAAAAAAGATACAGAGGAGTGGTTTCTGATGTTCTTTACAGCAGTTATAAATACAATTATAAATTACCTCTTTAAAGTTACAACATGGTTCTCTTATTTCTATAATCTATCCTATTTAATCATCAAAACCATAAATCAAGTTCATTTTGTCTGTTTTCCTCAAAAAGCCCATAGAGGTTTTCAGTCAGTAATAAACATAAATGTTGCCTTTTCTCTACTCAAGGAAGCCAAGTTAGCCAAGTTAGCCATGTTCAGTGACTTCCATTATCTTCACCAACTATTTCTTTATTATAGGGTTTGCTGAACTCGTTCCATCTTTGTGCCTACAATAATCTCGCTGCAATTATTATATACTGAACAAATTTCCATGACTTTTTTCCAATTCTTTGTCCACTAGTCCCGGAAGAAAGTCCTATGGTCTCGATCGTATATTAATCTGCAAAATCCTTTCAATCAGTATATATATATATGAATCCAAAACCGTATACTTTTTCTATGTATCTACCAAGCATGATAAAATGTTCCTTCTTGTTTACATTTCCAATATGAATTTGAAGTACCTTTATACATTCTAGATAATTTCTCCGGTGACATATATCAACAGTACGTTGTTTTATAAAAAATCTCTTAAGATTTTAATGTAGTGTAAATTTCAGTGGTTACAACCATTGTTCCATCTGTATATTATAAGCAATTTTTAGCCCATTTTATCACCCATTCTTTTCCATGTTCCTCTGTTTCATATTTCAGTTGAAGTGTACACATTTTAACAATAATGGTACATGTTCATCCTTTGTACATAATTTCATTTCAAACTCAGTCTTACAACGTTCAAAACCATAAACTTTAAATCTTTCTAATACCTGGAAATTTTAAGCATCTATATCCTCCTAACACCTATTCTTTTTTTGATTTTATTTTGTATCCCTCTTGACCAGATTCCAGTATCTCAGTATAAGTTAGCCATTTGTGTTTGCCTACTATTTTTCATCTATAAAAACTTGTGCTAAGAGTCGCAAAGATATTTTCAGGCACCAACTAGATTTGTATCTATTCCATATTCTTAGTATTCCGCTTTTAATATAATGATTTTTTTAAAATTCACATTAATTTTGACTTTGGCATACCCCAGAGAACCATGACACCCAAATCTCAGGTCATGTGCTCTTAATTCCAAATCTTCTATTTCTAGCTCACCAGCTGTTTCATCTTCAAACGTTCACTAAATGAATGATTGTAAGTTGAGAACTACCTGTAGGTTCAACAGTTCCTTGTTCACAGTGGAACAGCATTTGTAGATTCTGTAAATGATGATAAATTATTTGTTTATTAGATTAAACATTATAGACTGAAATTGTAAATTGGTTTGGGTTTTTTGATGAAGGGCCCTTAAGAAAACTGGAAGAAGCATTTGTATGAGCTTATTTAAGAGTGGTAAATGAGATGGTGTGTTGCCATTGTGTTTAAAAAGTAACATGTTTGGAATTTGACTTACGTTCTTGGAAGGTTGAATTGAATGAAGTAGAATCCCGGTGTGAGGAATATCCTTTAACTCGTGCCTTCTGCCAACTCATCAGTACCCTGGTAGAGAGTTCATTTCCTTCTAACCTGGGCGCTGGGTTGCGCCCACCAGGATTTGAGCCATACCTTCATTTTCTGAGAGAATCTATATTTCTTCGATTTCGGACCAGGGCCTACCGGAGAGCTGCTGAAAAGGTAAACATTACTTCTTATAATGTATATTACTACAAATCTAGGCAAATCTTTATTTTAATTATGTAATAACTTCTATAATTTTATTCTTTTGAAAAATCCTATGGCTATAGTAATAACAATAAACTACCATGGTATTACAAGGGACATTCTCCAGTGTGGGAATCCGGTATCCAGGGCAGGCATGGGTTAATTCCTCTACTTCTCGCAATAGACAGAGTGGAATCTGAGGACACGCCCACTTGCCAATCATCCCCAGTTCTACTCTGTCTATGGCAGAGAACAAAGTGAAGTTTTAGTCCCTCCGCGACTTTGCCTTATAGGATTCATCACTTCAGTTCGAAAGAAGATAGGAAGCGAGAAGGGTCTCCAGCCCGATACCACTTCGAAGAAAAACACTTTTAAAATTGGCGCCACGACGAGAAGGGCAGAGCGGGTAGCTTTCGTCCGATACCGTCGAGGTGGCCGCCATTACTCAGGTCTTTGCGCATGCGCGATAGCGCCTTACCTTCCTGAAGCGCCGGAGAGCCGCGGAAGACGGAGGAACAGGCTTTCAGTTTGGAAGCCTGTAAACAAAGCAAAGACATTATAAAAACGTCGGCTGCCTAACCGGAGTCACGGCGTTTAGAGCAAGGTCTGTTAAGCGAGTATTGAACGATTAGAGGAAGTGGGAGTGGCTTCTCGATCGAAATTGTACAGGCGCCATTACGGCTATCACTGCGCAGGCGCGGCCAGGCTTACCTTCCATTAGTGCCGGGCGGCCGAGGAGGAAGTGCGCTCTCTTGCGTTGTTACAAGGAAGGCTGTAAAAAATTCAAACAAACCAGATTAAGACATCGGCTGCCAGATCGGAGTCGTGACGTTAAAAGGAAAAGAACTGTGAGTTGATTCTGAGGCGATTCGGAGGGCGTGGAGGATTCCCCTTCTGGTCGCCATTTTGGAAGACACGAGGTCTTCCCGAAGCCTTTGTTGTGCCGGACGGCATATAGGCTCGTCTTACAAGGCAGTTCCTCAACCCCGCATCTCAGTAATAGGAGCGAGCTCATACTAAATCAGCAATTACTGTCGCTGAGCTAATTGCCCGCCTAGGGGATCCATTGTGGGAGCCGGGCAGTTTGTCTGAGGCTGCAGATTTAATTGGGCCATCCATTAATCTACAAGTGGTAGGACTAGATTCGTTTTGGGTGCCAGTATGGAGACCAATATATCTCCAAAGGAAGGCACTAGCAAGACCAGATCAACGACTGCTTCTAAGACAAAGGCGGACAAGATAAAGGCTAAGGCCCTAGCTCAAGTCAGGACCTCCAAAGCACAATTGAGGGCGGAGGAAAGACTACAAAAGGCAGTAGAGAAACTGGCCACTAAGGCAGCTATGGAGGCTGAGCTGGTCAGGACCACTGAAGGTGACTCAGAATTGTCAGATCAGGACAGTATTCAACCTTGCCCTTCCCCTGCCCCAGCTTCCAGGGCACAAAAGAGGGGACAGCAACAAAGAGCTGAGGATACCCCTCCTCACAAGCAGCTGCTCATCATTATTCCCGAGGAGTCAGGTCCTACCCCCTCAGCCTGATCAGCTGGGTTATCCCCCTCACCTCATCGAGTGGTTACCACAGCTCAGGTGCACCAAGCACCAGCCACATTCACACCTACAGCGGCGGGGCTCCGCCAGGAAGGGCCTCCCCCTTTGGACATTGAATGGCTTATTTCTGAAGCCATGAGACGA
>JAOYMU010000283.1:27554288-27564459 GCA_025802295.1 Psammodynastes pulverulentus
CCTCCCTTGCTTGCTCTGGTTCAGAATATTTTTTTCCCTATTTTTCTCCTCCAAAAACCAGGTGCGTCTTATGGTCCAGTGCGTCTTATGGTCCGAAAAATACGGTACGTTCTACAATTAATTATCACTTTGGACAAAATGCTAGAAAATGCTACTGAGAATTCTGCATGCACAACAGCCTCCTCTCCCTAATCACCAAAATAAGTACATTTCCGTACAATTTACTAACATATACAAATTCCAAGAAGGCAGACATACCTTCTTTACCGCACAGGTAATATGATAACACTGGCATAAAATTCATCCACAATTAACACTGAACTGTTCCTTTATTTAAGACTTACTTTGAAACAGTTGACAACCAAATGAAAATTCTGTCCTTTAACTGTGCCTTGTTTAGCAAAATCCTTCAATAGGAGGAAGAGTTGTGTTGTTAACTGTTCCACATTATTATCTACTGCAGGTAGAGGAAACTTTAAAACCCAGAGAAATGATTGAAGAGCACCAGTGATCACCTGGAAAGAAAATAGCAAGAATGATTTATATGGCTCACTGAAATCTTGGTAGCAATCAGAAATCTACTAAGGTTATTGAGCTTTTAAAAATCTAGAATTATATGTTTCCCACAAATGATCTCTTGTACCAAACATTAGTATTATCTGGGCCACCTAAGTATCACCTAAGCAAACACCACATGGGCCACTACTGCTGAATTAATAGTTTAGCTTACTATTACAATCAAAAGGCTACTAAAAAAAAACAGACAAAATAATCAATTAGTATATAATCTAGAACCAAAAAGGGGAAGCAAACTTCTACCAAAGCAGAGCACCTTTAATTTTGCTAACCTCCCAGCTAATATGGAATATACTATATACTAGAGCAGGAGTCCCCAATCCCCAGGCCGTGGCCCACTACTGGGCTGAGGCCTATTTGGAACTGGGCCCCAGAAGCAGTTGGCCAGTGCACACGCAGGCAGCTCAATTGACAGAGGGCTACAATCAAGATCAAGTGAGGTATTAATGCCACTCTATAAAGCCTTAGTAAGACCACATCTAGAGTACTGCATCCAGTTTTGGTCACCACACTATAAAAAAAGATGTTGAGACTCCAGAAAAAGTACACAGAAGAGCAACCGGGATGATTAGGGGACTGGATGCTAAAATATATGAAGAAGGGTTACAGGAACCGGGCATGGCTAGTCTAGTGAAGAGAAGAACTATTTGTCAGAAATGGTGTAGGGTCTCCTGCTTGGGTGGGGGGTTGGACTAGATGACCTACAAGATTCCTTTCAACTCTGATTATCTGTTATCTGTTAACTTGCGTGAGTGGCAGACCTGCGTGCCTGCACATGCATGCACAATTCATCTTGCACAAGTCAAACTGCACACGCATGCACTTGTGTGCATGCCAAGGCCACTGCTTGGGGAGCCTGATTCACCTCCACCACCAAGCTACAACAATTGGGGATCACTGTACTAGAGTCCAACTCTTGATAAATTTCTAATACACTGAAACTACAGTCTGGTAATAACTTTTAGAAATCCTTTTAGAACTTTTAGAAACAGCTTTGGGGGCTGTTTGTAGCCCTTGGGTCTTCAGTTATGTATCTCTATTTTGAAATTCTCTTTGCAACTGTAAAATCCAGAAATTTGCATTTGAATAGAAAAACCTTAAGTAAATTTACTTTTCTTCATTTGTTTGATTTCTGTAGCCACCCATCTTAACAACTGACTTAAGGCAGCATACATCATACAATGTAGAAATAAATTAAAAGCAATCAAAACAATACAAAATAAATATATATATGAACACTCATATTCTATTGCGATGGACACAGCCAAGAAACAGGACCTTAACACAATCAGGGTCCAGGTCCACTAATACAACCAAGTCTTCACGGCCTTATGAAAGGCCAACAGGGTCATCCTAATCTCTAAAAGGGAGAAATGCAAAACGCTTGATTTTCTGTACTGACCTCTAAACAGTGAATATGCATTTTCCCAATTCTATTACTTATCAAAGAGAGCTTTGTTCTAGACTTGATCTCCATAGTCTTGTCTGCACTGCTATAAAGTTGTTACATGTTGCTAAACATACCTTAATATCTGTGGACTGAAGGCAGCTGATAAGCAGTTGTACAAATGGATCCATCATTTCTAAAACATGTTCATCTGAAGAATTTATTTTAGATCTCTTCAAACTCATGTGCAGCAGCTGTACATAATAAAGAAATATTAGGAGGCCTTTAATCTAAAATGACAAGTGACTTATTCAGACACAATGGTAATCTTGGATGTTATTTAACATAGTAGGATATTACAGTGATACTTTAAAATGCAGCCCATTCATAGGGGAGACTGCAAGCATGGAAAAGATTGAAGGCACAAAAGAAATGGATGGAGAAAAATATATTCCTTCTCTTCGATCTTTCAAGTCTGTTAAACTATAATGCAGTTCAGGAACTTTCCTCAAAAACAGCTTTGTATTGTGTATTTACTACAAAATAACAAATCTTTATAGTTTGGCTCAGTTAAAGCAGAATGGCAAGACTTACAGATCCCATTCTCTTAATGGCTTCCAATGTTCTCATTTCAACGTTATTGTGCTAATAATATAGAGCTCAGTGGTTATGATACTGAGCTTATCAGCTGGAAAGCCAGCAGCCCAGGTTTGAAACCCAAGTTCCATGTGATGGGGTGAGCTCCTGTCCTTGCCCCAGTTCCTGACAATCTAGCAGTTTGAAAGCATACAAATGCAAATGATGTCAATTCCTTGACATCATGCTGGCCACATGACTGCAGAAATATCTTTGAACAGTGCTGGCTCAATGGCCTTGAAATGGATACGAGTACACACACACAATAGCTGGCAACAAATAGCAGAGTAAAATCTGCAGGTTCTCCTATGCTCATAATATATACATTGAAATAGAATGATAAGTCATGATTTACAATTATCCTAGAAAGAAAAACTAAGGATGATCCTTCCATCACATGAAGGATGGAAAGGGAATGCAGTGTTACACACATTGGCATTTCTCTCAAAAGTGAAGGGATCCTGTTCCTTCAACTCTTTATTCTGGTCATCTCTAACATACAAGAAGAAACTAGAGCTATTAAATTATTTCAACAATTTTACAGTGGATCATGAAGTTTCATCTAGTTTGTTTATAGTGTTCCTGTGCCTGAAACATAAAGGGTTGGATTCACTTCATTGGAAAGGCTACACATTATAAAACAGAAAAAAAACCAATAAAAGAGAGAATGAGGGGAGATGCCTGGCATTTCTTACCCGGAGCCCTGACTCAACCAAGACATGCATGTTAGTCTTCCTGCTCACAGGGGCTTTTTGACCTCCTCGAATGGGAGTCGGTGGCAGAAGGAGGCAGCTCTCTGGTTGCAAACGAGGATCTGGAGGAACTGCGGCTTTCATTCTAAAAAGTTGTTAAAGAAGAAAGCAAAAATGAGAATGTTGGTCTAAGCGGACAGTTCTAATCAAAGTAAAGGCACTTACTTGGCAGAGAAAGGAGAGGAAACCAAAATCAGACATTTAAAATAAACTGATATACTTCAAAGTTATGTCCAATTATTTAATGAAGCCATTCCTTCTTCAGAGTTTGGAAAAGATCAGTCCTATAATACCAATCTCAAAAGATTGCTGTGTGGATTGAATGGCCCTCATTAGAGGATGGAAAAAAACCCTCAAAGAAGGAATCAAATGCTGATTAAAATAAATCATGGCTTCACTACAAACAACAGAATGACAAGTAAACAAATGGGAAGATCCAAAATGGTAGGCATTGCAGAAACACAGAACCAGAGATTACTGACTTCTTTGCATTTATGATAATTATATTCACTGCTTGTAAATATGTGTTTGTTGTGTGTTTATAAGATTTAGGCATTCAGGTATAGATTTTCTACTAGAATTTTGTATGCAGTAATAACATTTATTGGCAAGCAAATAAAAGGGAGAATCAAACTAAATTTAGGTTTGTATAATTTTATTCTTCCTAAACTTACTTTGCTTTTTCTGTTAGCAATGGTAGATTTTCACTAATCAAACCATGACTGAGTAGAAGAACAGTCTCTGCAGTCATTGCCTTGTTCACTATCAATCCAGACACAATTCGTCGTAATGTTTCATGCACCTTTCGAGACAATTTTAGGCTGGTTGTATTTTCCAAAACCTGCAGAACCACATTACAGTACAGCAATCACCTTACAACGCAAATCCTGGAACAGAAATCTTTTTAGAATGATACTTTCAACACTCACAACTCCCCACTTTCTGCAGCAGAAGCATGTTCTGAAACAGGGGTCTTCAACCGTGGCAACTTTAAGCCTGGAGGACTTCAACTCCCAGAATTCCCCAGCCAGCTTTGCTTAAAGTTGCCAAGGCTGGAGACCCCTGTTCTGAAAGGATGGATCATTTTGCTTTTTCCCATGCCTCTACATCAAAGGAGATTTCTAAAAGTGCTCCACTGCATCACTGAGAATCCTCCCTCTATTTTTCTCCCAATGTCTTATTCATCATACTCTTCCTAAATATGGTAGACGTGCATTGATTATGTGCCTGTCCTCTTTCTACAAGAGAGATTAGCATCAACCAGCTGCCAGCCAAACTCTCTCAGCCCAATAAAAATGTCCTATATTCTATACTTCTGCAGCCTCTAGAACAATACTGACTGCATTCATTGGAAGAAAAAAACCTGGGAAAACTGCTGGTCAGGTGGACAATGGTAATCCAAAAGCAATAAAATGGTTCTGTATTTTCTATACAATAATCCAGGGTGTTCCTTAATTTGTGGGATTTTTCATTCAGTAAAGTAAGACTGAAAATTCAAAATTATAAGTGGGAAAGGTGAGAGGAACATTGCTGATATTCTATTGGATTGATCGTGCCAGAGATGGAGAAGGAGCAGTTTGGAAAAACTTTGAGGGAAAGTTCCTCTAAATACCCTAATGGATTGTGAAGTCAAATTACAGTAAGGTGGGCAACCTGAAGCTTCAGAACTGTACATAGATTATTAACCTCTATTGTGCTCCTCAGACTCTCTGGTCAATGTTACTGAAAGTCCACAGCTTGTTTCCCAGGATTGTCCCAGATAAAGGAAAACTAGAAAGTAAGTCAGAGCTAGGCTTTATATAGAAAACAACAAAAACTACAACCAAATCTTCCTCCTCCCCACTCACCTACCCCTGAAAGGAAGGAAATATTGTCTGGCCATGTATATGACATGTCCCTTACCTTGCTCTTTGACCCTAAAATATTAAATATCACCTCTAGTGCACAGAAATGTATTCATTCTCGCCTTAAACATATAAATTAGATTTACTGGTAATCCATATTTTTCTCAGCCAAAACTGGCACAGGAGGAACTAATATATCTGAAAAACCTGTAGTTATATGTATTTGTTTATACATAAAACAAATACGCCACTTTTCATTAAAGCACAGATATACATACGCCCCAGCCCCACCATGAGCCCTAGCAGAAAAATGACATTTTAATGACCAGGGATAATATTTGGGACCACAGCAATGATACAAAGTGATACCAATTGGTCAAGTTTTACAGTATTTTCTTCTTTTAAGCCATTGTTAAGCTTGTTTTAGCCATTATGCTATAGCTTCTTGTATCAAAATGGTAAAACATTTTTGAAAGAGTGGTCAAAGAGGATCCTGGAATCGAGGTCAAGGAAAAGATGTTACATTCAGCTACAATTTACTCACTCTGCCCAGGAATGTCACTCACTAGAAAAATAGTGTTACTGTATTTAGACACTTCCCAGTATGAAGTTCCAATGTACACTAACCCTATCTTCATACCTCTTTTAATGGAAGAATAAGCTTAATCACTTGATTTTTTCCTACATATTTGGCAAGGATTTCATAAGAATCATAACTTTTGCTTCTACGAGCTTCCATAACTTTGGAAACGATGCCTTTTACTTCTTTTTCTTCAGCAATTTCCCCAAACAATTCACGGTGGAAAATCTTTTACAAGAGATACAAGAGAAACAAGAATAGTTTAGCAACAAATAATAATGAAATAGTTACAGCTGCTTCTATAGTTTTCAGTATAACTTTCCAGACAGCAGTCTCTTTGGTTCACTGATGCACATATTTCGTGGCACCATAAAGATTAACCACAAAAGTCTATGCTGTTATACAAGGGAGAGGAAGAAACCCTAAGTAATACATCAGAAGTACAGCACCATAAACACAGCCTTCTTCCGCTTAAAAAAAAAATTAAAATCCAATAAATGCCAGCAAATCATAATGCTTTGTCCAATTCATAAACAAAGCAATGCAATGTCCCCTCAGAGTGAACATCAACATAATGTCTTTTTATGCATCACCTATCAACATGGATTGTGTATCTGGACATTATGAAAGCCTAGCTAAAGATCAAACAGCTTTCTCTTCCTTTAAGGAAACAGTTCATGAACTGGGTTCCTTCAGAGAGCTAGAATAACCCAACATAACATTTTCTCTGTGCAAGAGTTAAGTTAAAGATCTGGTGAAATAAACTCATTTTGCATTTAATGTTTTTCATATGCTGTAAATACATACTTCCATCAACAGTTCTATGCATGGATCCAAATCACCACCTTTAAGTCGATCGTTAGCAAGACTCTTCAGCAAGAGGTGGACAGTGAAAGTTAACACATGGACCTATATATTTACGAGAGAGCATTGTATTTGTTAAATGAAAAGAGAACCACCAAATGAGTATTGTAAAAATATAAGTCAAAATGCTACAATGTACTTTACATTTCCACAATTTTTCTATGGTTATCTAGCAGATCGGTCTTCAAGGTAATATCCTGTATTTCTCAAACTTTTGAAATAACTTTCTAATGGTATTTCTAATATTTTAAAGATTTTTTTTTTTATCTTGAGCAGTTTTTGTAACTAACCCAATATCAAGTGATATGCTTAATTAGGAGAAAATGCAGACATTCTTGCATATAGTTCTGCAAATACAGCCTGTTACTATCTACAATGATTATGGATTCCTAATAAAAGCAGAATGAAAAAGGAATTCCAGAATCCTCCTCAAATCTATTATGCATCCTCCTTACCTGGTAACCAGTGACAAGGATTGACACCATCTCTTTTAAGACATATTGCAAGTATTGTGGCCCCAAAGCCTCTATTATTTTCATCAAGGTGTTACGTGCAACATCCCGCATTTCCTGTGCTCTGTTCCTCAGAAGAGAGCAGACTTTCAGAAGAATGCTGAAAACAAAGAGAACTACAATTACCTGAAGATGCCAAATAGAAAAATACAAAACACCAGTGGGAGAAGCTTCATTTCAATTCTAACAAAATGTTAATACTATATGTTGACGTGCTTTATCTCCAAAGATTTATATGGTGATGTTGGTGGAGGTTGAAAAGATTTATGGATTGTAGATGTAGATTATAAATATATTTACCCTGGCAAATTCTCCTCCATAACATCCTGAGGAAGGGACTGCATTAGTTTGACCATTGCAAAAGCTATTGGCACTTGTACTACCTCTTCATCATTGACAATCTTGGATTTCACCACCTTGTGCTGTTCATCTCTTTTCACCTATAGGTACCAAAACAAATATTCTTCAGTAACCATTTTATTATAAGATACATGTTATATCTTTCCTCACGCTGCAAAAGAAATTTATACTCAGTCTACTTTAATGTATAAGCTAGATCTGCCTCTTCCAGATTGACTTGACTACAATTCCAATCACACCCTAGCTAGGAGACATGTTAAGAAAGGCTCGTTAGATTGGTGGATAAGGACTAAGTGCATTTTAGATCTAAAACTTCTTTCAATCATAAAAATATATGATATTTTGCAGCTTAACTTTTCTTGCACTATTATTCTGAAATAAAAGTAGAAGAAATCCCCATAAGGCCAACTTAAATGCCTCAAAAAAAAAAAGAAGGAAATGTTAAAATGTACCTTTGCAATAAGACACCTGTGCAATTTGGGCAATATATTGCCAGTCACTGTTTCCTGAATATGTTTAATCAGACCCTCCAACTCTTCCTTATTCCTGGGCAGGAACGAGGGTGGTTTTGTAACTTTCTGGAAATTCTCATCTTCGTTAGCAGGCTGATCAGACCTAGATTCAGCATATACTTTCTGTTCATTGGCACAAGACTGTTCTTTGCTGGTCTTTTGGCTTTCTTCTTCTCCATCACTAAGTTCCACCTCCATGGTTTCATTCTCTACTTCAGGATTAATATCCACCGCATCTACACAAGTTACATAAAATGGATGAAATTACTATGGCATTGATTAATCAAGATACCCTTTTGGAATAAGACATTGGATATCAATAAAAAATGTAAAAGGCACCATAATTGATTTCAAGCAGAATAGATTCCCATGGACCAAGGTACCCTCAATCAGATTAAGGAATTAAAAAACTTACCTTCCTTTTCAATAATTGAAAGCTGCTTTTCAAGAGTTTCGTGATCAAAATGAAAAGCCTCCAGCACCATTACTAGCACGCTTTCAAATTAAAAAAGAAAAAAGAAATACATTTGAGTTCCAAGTTTCCAACTTGATCAAACAGTTTACCAAACAAGGCAAAATTGAACCACTATTGTCCTGGTGAAAATATGTCTGAATTAATATATGAATCTCATGGAATAAATATACGTACATCAATATAGTACAAATAACAGCTTTATAATCTTAAAGCAATTGAGAGTTAACTATAATGTAATACTGCTTTTAAAAATCCTTTGGGATAACTATGACTTGGATGACTGAGAATCTACATAGACACTTTTAAAAAATATCAGTATAAGAGCAGAATAGTTTCCAAACTTCAAAATCATTCATATTTGTTTAGAGGCCGAAAGCATCCTATGGTATTAATTTTCATTTAATGTGAATGATTATAATTTTAATCTTACAACTGGCATTTAATGTACCTGACACCGAGTTTTTGATTGATCTGTCCAGTTTGCAATACGTGGATGAAATGTTTCAAATGGTAGAGGTAAGCTGACCAAGAAAGATGTCTGCAGACAGCTCCCACCATCTCAACTGATGCAGTTATCATGTTTTCATACTAAGGAAAAGAGTATTATCAGGAAGATTAAACCACAGAACATGTTCACCATCAACTCGTTTCTCTAGCTCTTTTTAATATAAAAATACGTCTAGGCAGGTAGGCAGTAGGAAACAGTCTTTCTGAACAAGTCCCTTATATCCATGCCCCATTATATGTGTGAAGCTTCAACACAATAAATTCTCCATAAGAGCTATGGATTCACTAAAGGTAGTAGAGCCAATTAAATTTTCGCACTTTATGAAGTTACATAAAGATCATGTTTGTTGATAGAGCAAATCATTCTTATGGCAATGAAGCAGAAGTAATTTCACCCATTTTATGTTCAAAAGCTTACCTTAAGCATTTTCTCATTGAAAATGGTAGTGGTTGCATAAGGCATAATATAATTTTGAAGAGTTTTGGAACTCAGTATGGTTTTGCCTTCCACTAACTGCTTAGCTAGTTTCATCAGAGCTCGTGCCCTTCTGTGAATCTGAAAGAATATAAAAATTATCTTAGAACTTAGCTGAGAGATCTTAGCCCACCAAGCATTTGAATACTAAAATCAGATATTTTATCAATATCAATTGTAGATATTTTATATCAATAGAAAAAAGGAAATAAGCGCGGTCAGTTTTCATGCTATCACTATTAAATAACTCACATGGTGCTGTAGGAGAAACAGTTAAAACATTTCCTTTTACCTGAATATGCTTCATATTTTCAAAGAAGTCCATCTCTGGATCATGATAATCAGTCAGCTGGACCAAGTCATGAAACTCTGGATGTTCTGAAAATGCTCGAATCAAGTTTGATAGCAATGATATGTAATCCTGCTGAATGCACTGAAACCACAAAGAAAATATAAGTGGTTTACTTTTACATCTGACATTCTAAACTATATCATAGCCTCCACTTTTTAAACAGAAAACATTTTTTCATAGCAATCTGTTTGGATTTTCCCTTTTAAACTGCTATCCTAAGCAATTGTGGCCATTTTTAAATACCAGATATTTATTATACTAAGATTAGACTTTTGAAGCAACAATGGAAGTAGATAATATTTATACTTTATAAATATATGTTTGTTAAATTTATTTACT